>JAQQSW010008022.1:0-13568 GCA_028646575.1 Pseudocheirus occidentalis
CCAGCTTTGGCTCACTGAAAGCGCACCCCAGGACCACCACTCAAGACCACGATCCAGATCCAGGCCACTCAACGCAAGAGCCCTTGGCCCTGATGGATCGCGTCAGCCACCCTGCTATCTGCAGGCTGAGGGCTCTGAAGCAGCCCAGTGGGGGCCACTGGGGGTCTCAGACATTCCTAGTACTACAGCTGCCTCCAGCTGCTTCCTTGCCCTGGGAGCAGTTTGGCCGGACCCGCTCTTCTCCTCCCTAGTTAGCAAAATCCACTGACCTTTCTCTTAGCCTTTTTGTCTTCTGGCCTGATAAATGTGGTAACTGTGCCTCCAGTGCAGCAGATCTGCTCTCCTATAGACATGGCTCCCCGCCCAATGCCCCAGGGCCTGAGCCTGCCGGGTTTCCGGTTTCCGCTGCAGCTCCCAGACTGCTGAGAAGAGCCCCGCCTGCTGCGCTGCCTGCAGTAACAGATGGGCTTTCTGTCTTTTGGAGAGTTTTGGAGCTTGAAAATCTGTTTAGAGTCCCATTTTATGAGTTTTTTAGCGTGTTTGTGTGGGAGCTGTGGTGCTTTGCTGCTTCTAGGCTGCCATCTTGGCTCCACCCCCAGTAATAAAGTTTTGATAGGTTACTTTAATTATCTAGACATCTGATAGAATTTTTCTTCTCTCCTCTCCCTTATTCCCTTCCTCCTTCCCCCCTTTCTCCTGTGTCTCTCCCTATGCACCTCTCTGTCTCTCATTCTTCTTTGCACCTGTTTCTCTGTCTCCCTCTGTATTTGTGTCTTTGTGTCTGTCTTTACCTTTCTTTGTCTCTGTTTCTCTCACTTTCCTAGAAGAGAACAACTAATAAACTCTTAACATTCCATAAGGGTAATTTAATCCTTTAAAATCTGGAGGTTCCACAAAAAGAAGAAAAAAAGGAAAATAAATACTATTCTTCATCTCATTCTTACCAAAAGGAAGTTACCTTTGTAAAATTAATTTTTTCCAATAAGTAAAAGGCCTTCTGTCCCTTCCTTAGAGTAGGAGAAAAACAAAACCCTTATTACAAATATGTATAGACAAGCAAAACAAATGTTTACCTTGGCTGTGTTTATTATAGATTTCAATACACACATATACATGTATAGTTGTATATTTTTTCTCTTAATTCTGCTCACTTCATTCTGCATCAGTTCATGCAATTCTTCCCAGGTCTTGTGGAGTCAAGAGTGAGAATAAGCAATTGGGTCTAGTTTGCCACTATCTTTTCTCCATAATTATCTAGAAAACACACAAGTCTGAATTCTGTTCAGGAAAGTCAAGAAAAAAGTCACAGTGCGTCATTTTGTAGCCCAAGGAAGCTTAGGAAGACAAACAGGTTGGCAGACTCTGGGGATAAGGGTCTGACCAGAGCATGCATAGCTTGAAGCATTCCAGTACACAGGAACAGAGGACACCAGAATAGGAAGCATTAAGGCAGAAAGAGATCCCAAGAGATCCTTTAACTAGAGCTACGTATAGCAACAGGTGCTGTCTAGCAGCTCAGTAGTCTTCCAGTTCCAGGTCACAGATGCTGAACAGGGAACAAGTTTGTGAAATGTAACAATGTGCCTCTGGTCCCAGGAACAAAGCATAACATCTTAGAACAAAGAAAAACCAGCAGTTCAGTTGCTCCAAACCTGTAGAACCTCCAAATGGGCTAACAGTGACTAAGTCCAATAGTAGTAGCCTACTGAAACTCTGAACTATGCACAAAACAACAGACTCAAACCTGAGTAAGGAATTTGCAGAGTTCAGATTATGAGAATGGTAAACAGACCTCTTCCTGCATCATACCACTTTGTGAGGACTGAAAGCTTGCGAAAAGAACAGATAGCTGTAAGGAGACAAAACTTCATATCAGGTATTCCCTGCCCCCTGCCCTGGCCCAAGAAGTGTGCAGAGTCCAGAATTAATAAAGTCCAAATTCAAGAAGAAAGTTGAAAGAATGAATGAACAAAAAAAAAACTCAACCATTAAGAATTAGTATGGTGACAGAAAGCTGAAGACACAAATTCAAAAAAGAATGACTTGAAAACATCTACATGCAAAGCCTTGAGGAAAAAGTTTGTACACAAATCCAACATGAATTTCTAGAAGAGTGTTTTTAAAGAGTTAAAAGTAACTTTAAAACCTGATGAAAATTATGAAAGAAAGATATGAAAATAGAATCAGCAATTTGGAAGAAGAGATACAAACTCTTACTGAAGAAAATGACTCCTTGAAGATTAGAATTAGCCAGATGGAAGCTATTAATTCTATGGGACATCAAGAAATAATAAAACAAAGTCAAAAGTCTGAAAATCAGAAAAAATGTGAAATATCACATAGGAAAGACAACTGACCTAGAAAACAGATCCAGGAGAAATAATTTAAGAAATCATTGGATTACTTGAAAGTCATGAACAACAACAAAACATCATATTTCTAAAAATCATAAGACTACACAAATGTCTTAAAACCAGAGGGCAAAGTAGAAATAGAAAGAATACACTAGCTACCTGCTGAAAGAAAACCCCAAATGAAAACACTTGGAAACATTACAGCTAAAATCTAGAATTCTCAGTTCAAAGAAAAAAAATATTGAAAATAGCCAGAAAGAATTCAAGTACTAAGGAATCAGTCAAGATCACACAAAATTCAGCAACCATCAATTTAAAGGAATATGATATTCCAGAAGTCAAAGGATTTTAAAATTTTTGTTAATGAAATAGAGAATGTCTTAGCATTCTTGAACAGAAAATCTGACATAAAAGCACATTCATATAAATGAGAAATCATAAGGAGCTAAACAAGATTAAACTGTTTACATTCTTACATGGGGAAATGATATATGTAACTTGTAGAATTTCAGCAGCAGCAGGGATCTTAGAGGGAGTCCAATTAGGTAGAGGACCTGGTTGTGATTTTATCATGTTTGGATGATCTCTATAGGAGAATGGAAGGACGAAGAAAAGAGATGCGTTGGGAAAGGGGGAAAGGGAGAGGAAAAATGGGGGAAATTATCTTACATAAACGGGGTGCATAAAGAGGAAATTATATAATGGACAGTGCAGTGGGTGGGAGAGTGGATGATATTTGAACCTCACTCTCATCTGAACTGGTTAAAGGAGAGAAGAACACATACATACAGTTGGACATAGTAATATAGAATGGGATATAGTAATCTTACCCAACAGGGAAACAGGAGGTAAAGGAGCCTAAGGGAGAATGGGGAATAAGAAGAGAGGTAAATAAAGGGAGGCAGCCAGAAGCAAAACAGATTCTTAAAGAGGAGACTGGTGAAAAGAGAAGAAAAAATATAATAGGATACAGGGAAATACAAGTCTTCCCAGGTTTTTCATCCTCTTATCATTTCTTGTAGCACAATAGTATTCCAACACAGATACCATAATTTGTTGGTCCATACCCTAATCAATGGATACTTTCTCAAATTCTAATTCTTCACCACCTCAAAAAAGAGATATAAATATTTTTGTACATCTTTAGTTTGTTTTACTTAAGCCTAATTCCTCCCCTAATCTACTTTGTCTCTCTGATTCCGCCTCCCTTTCTCCACTTTCCCTGCTGTTTCCCTATTGAGTGAAATGCATTTCTGTACCCAGCTGTGTGCTCTTCCCCTCTTTAACCAATTCATATAGGAGGGGGGTTCACATGTCACCCTTATTATTTCCACTTTACCCTCTGGTTCTAATCTAGATTGTTGTGCAGTTGTCTTTTCAAATTTTCTTGCAATGTGACAGCTCTCAGATGATCCAATGATTCTTTTTTTTTTTTGCCATTGTAAAAAGAGGACGATTTTAAAATCTCTTTTGACATTTCTTAAACTCACAATTACCTTTCCTAAAAACACAATTTTCTTTCAATTCCATGTACTAATTACTTCTGAAAGAAACCACACTAGTTCGATTCAAAATATACTTTGTAAGTGTAGCTAGTTGTTATTTCATGGAGAGTTCAAGGGAAGCCCAAAATGTTACTATTTGTTATGAAATACAATTCTTTATCTACATGCATACACACACACATACTACACACATGTTGGAAATCACTAGTCTTTTCAATGTATGCAGCACATCAAAGTATATTACACCATGTTCAACTGTCACGTAAAGCAAACTGTGTTCAGAAATGAAACATTACTGACATGTTAATGACTCGATATGAACTTGTAGTGACCCCTAACATTTACTTATTTTCATTCTCCACACTGAACCTTTGTGAGAAAAACGCTGAAATAGGAGTTAAAAAAATATCTGAATGCATTTTAAAAAATATTTATTTATTTATTCATTTGTTCATTCATCCATTTGTTTATTTGTTTATTCACTTTTGGTTTACAACATTCAGTTCCACAGTCCCTCGAGTTTCAAATTTTCTCCCCCTTCCTGTCCTTAAAAAAAAAATTGACAATGGACTTTTGACACACCTCCCCAGCAAATTGTCTTTGCTGGCTTGGCCCCTTCTTTATGTTTAGAAGCATCCATTGAAAAGCTGTTTTTCACATTTTAAGTTTCTTCACAATTTTCCCTAACCTACTTTACAACCTTCTATTGATGAAATGTGGATATACAGAGATTCTTCCGTGTTAAAACCATTAAATAAATAAATAAATTGTGAGTCTTCTGTTCAAAATAATTTCCCTCTAATTTTACAAATTGAACAGCAAAGTAATTAATTGTATCTTGAATATTTTCCTGATGATTTATTTGCAGGTTGCTGAGGTGAGGGATTATATTGGCTGGAAAGGGTTAAGGTACCTTCTGTTCAGACATTCTTATCAGGCTGGGTAAAGAGCTGGCTTTTAGATAGAAAGGGGTAGAATGATGACCACTACTGTGAAACTCTGGGGTTGCTGCAGCGGAACACAATATGAGCCTATGTGGGGTGCATGCTGCTGGAGATGTGAGCAGTATTGAGCCTCCCAACTTGCTACTTTGATCCTCTCCTCCCATTTTTAGTCCATTAATTCTTAAATATTCTCTCTTCAATCTATTTTCTAGGTCATTTTTTATTTCCTATGAGATACCTTACATTTTCTTTTGGTTTTGGTTGGTTCTTTTTTTTAGTCTTTTGACTTTCTTTTATCATTTCTCATTGTGTCATGATGTTATTGTCTTCTGTTTTGTTTATTCTAATATTTAGGAAGTTTGTTCCTGGGGCAAAGTTTTGTACCTCTTGTGCCAAGTTGTTAATTCCCTTTCTAATTTTTTAATAGCTCTCATTTATTTTCCAAATATTTTCCTCTAGTATTCTCATTTTATTTATTAGAACATTTTAACTGTTTTTAAAGAATTTTTACTCCATCTCTTCCAAGCTTCTTCTAGTTGAATTTATGCCCAAGCTATGTTTTTCTTTGAGGCTTTGCTTGTAGATGTTTTGGAATCATTCTCTGCTGTGTTTGTTTCTTACGTGTCTCTATCAAAATAATAGCTTTTTATGGTGGGATTCCTTTTTTGTTTGCTCATTCTTCCAGTCTGCTTCCTACTTCTTACTTTATGTTAAGGCTCTATGTACTTCTGGAAGGAATGTTTTCTGCTGCTTTCTTGTGATAGTGTTTTATTATTATTGCTTCTCAGGGACAACTCAAGCTAAGAATAAGCAAGCTTTCAGTATTTCCCAAGTGACCTGATCTAGGGCAAAGTTTAATTACTGTCCCCCTCATCTGAGTTCTGCAAGTTCCTTACCTGAGTTTGGGTCTGAGCAATAGTAAACTTCTGCTAGACTTCCTATATCAGCCATTTGGAAAGCTCCACTGATTCAAAAGGACAGAGCTCTAAGGCATAACAGAAGGAGGAGAGAAGGTGGATTTTTATTTATTTCAAATTTTAAAAATACATCATGAAGAATGAAAGAGGTACCAGAAGATTGGACCAATTTTTGAAAGGAAGAGAATGGACTCTAAACCAAAGGTCCATGATCTTGTATTCAATTCCTAGCAAAATCCTAGAGAGTTGTTTTAAAGAGGAAAGGAAGCAGTGATCATTCATCAAGGACAGAGCTTGCCAGGCTAACCTTTTTCCTTTTTTTGATGAGGTCACTAAATTGATAAATCAAGGGAATGATATGGACATAGGTTACCTACCAAATATTTGGCAAAGTTTCTTATGCTATTGTGGAGAAAATGGAAAGGTCTGTGCTGAATGACAGTAAAATTATGTAAAATTGGAATTTGTTGAAAAGTTAGACTAAAAAATTAGACACTAATTGTTCAGTGACACATCTCCAGTAGAATGACATACAGACTTATGCCCAGCCCTGTACTGTTTAACATTTTTATCAGTGACTTGAATAAAGTTACAGCGTCCTTATCAAATTTGCAGATGACACGAAGCTCAGTAGGATTTCTAACAGACTGGATGACAGAGGAAGGATGTTTAAAGAACCTTGTCATCATAAAACACTGGGCTAAATCTAGTAAGATAAAATTTAATAAAGATGAAGATAAAGTTGTACATTTTAGTTAAAGGAATCAACTTCATGATTAAAGGTATGGAGTACAAGATGGAGGGGGCATGGTCAAAGAGGAGTTTGTCTAAAAAAGCTCTGGGTATTTTGGTAGACTATAAGCTTTAAATTAATCAACCATGTAATATGGGAGCCAAAAGAGCTAATGAAATAATAAGCTGCACTAAGAAGCATAATTTCCAGAAATAAGAAAATGATAGTCCCACTGTACTCTGCCTTAGTCTGACTACATTTGGAATATCGTATTCAATTCTGACCATCATAGCTTAAGAAAAACATTGCTATGCTGAAGAATATCAAAAGGAGGAAAACCAGGCTGGTGAATGATCTCGAATTCATTCTGTATGAGGACTGATTAAAGGACACTAGTACGGTTGACAGGAGAGAAATTCTAAAGAGATACAATAACCATCTTCTAGTATTTGAAGAGCTGACTTGGAGAAGAGGAATTAGACTCTTCTGTTTGGCCCACAGGACAGAACTGGTAGCAGTAAAAGGGCTCAAAGGATAAGAGAGGAAAATTTAAGTTTGATTTAAGAAAAAAAGTTTCCTACAAATTAGATTGATTAAAAAATGGGATTAGTTTTCATTGTTGGAGGTGAGACAATGTGCCCCTCCTCATAGATCTTTGTGGGCTATTTGTGCCTGATCTGTGATAGAGCATTCTGAGCTTGTATTGGGTCTGATCAACCACATTCAAACACACTATATCTTGACTCCACCTTAATGATGTCATTTTGGTCCTCTTTGAGAACAACGGACAACAACTATCACCAACTATTAAGGAAAGGCTAGATGACCATTTGTCAGGTCTGTTTTACTGGAAATTCCTTTTAATTTGTGATTTCAACTAGAAAACTACTGAACTTTCAAGTTCTGCAATTCATTACACTTTGAAGACATCCATAAGTCCAACTCAGATAAAGAACTTTCCCAAGTTTTACTGTGTAGTTTAAAAAAAAAGCTGGTGGCATCTCTCGGTTGCAAGTGAGGCCTGGAGGAGGTTGTAGAGTTAAGTACCAACTCTCTCCTTCCTTCCTGAGTTTATAGCCACCTTGCAAAAATCTTAGACAAGGACAGAAAGAAAAGGTATACATGCTCAATTATGGAATCATATGAAATACCTGCTCAGCTTTCTCACTGGTAATATATTCATTCAAGTGCACAACTAATTCTTATACTGGTACTGTCTTATATTATTCTATTAGCATAACAACAGGTTTAGAGCATTAAAGAGTCTTTTCTACGCTCTCCTTACTTTCATTCCTCTTTCACTTTTTGGATGCTTCTTCAGCCAAACATCAATATGAATTTTGGCTTTATATCAAAACAGTTTCCAAAGTGACCTGAACCCCCAGCTCATTTGGACTTTGCTCCTAGTGTTCAATGCCTGGTATTTTCTTTATTATGGGAATTTAAATAAGACCCTCCAATCTGAGATTATCCTTGGTTTTCTACCTTCACACCCTTCAACCCCACAGTTTTGTTTCTTCCTCTTTCTCTAAAAGTCTGTTTACTCCCAATTTTCCTGCACCTCTATCCTCGCCCTAACTCTAGCATCACAAACCTGCTTAGATAACCTAACTTCTAATGATCCCTGACCTCCTGCAAAAAAAAAAATCACCTCTTCTGGGTCATTAAAAATTAGCATAACAGCATATATACAAGACATTTTAGTTCCTCTGGCTCTAACAGTACTAGAGATAACCAAAAATGGTTGAAGAGGAATGAGTTATTTTTTGTTGTTTTGACTGTAGTGATCTAGGTGAATTAGATGCCAGAAGGGCTGGGATAGCCGGTAAGATACTCCCTCAGGAAAAGGAATTGTTCATGTCTTTAAAATTCATTTAAAACTGTGTCTGTGGTAATTCCTCTTGCTCCAGATTCCCCAAGACCATTTCCTTCTCCATTTCTAAAGGAGGCATTATACTGGAAGAAAAGGTGAAAGAAACATGGGGACTTTGAATGTCCAAATTCTATACTTTCTATACCTTGTCAGGTCTGTTAAACCTTGAACACACCTGACAACAGACCTGTTCTATACCTTCTCATTCAGCTGCTCCCCAAAGAGCAAGTCTCAGAACAAACTGCCCTTTGAAATAGTTGCTGAATGGATGGCATATTCTTTCCTTTATCACAGTCATGATATACCCTTTCATGGTGATATTATATGTAATCAATTCATGAAACCACTGGAAAGAATTTTCAATAAATCTCAATCCATCCAGATTAGGGTTTGGATGAGTGTAATAGCAGCATTTTCTCCTCTCCCCCTCCCACCCCAAACAAACAGAACTGTTGTTCCATTGCATAAATAAATAAGACAAAAAGGTATGAAAATATAAACGACTGTACTACTGTTACTTAAGGTAGTCAAGGTTTATAGATGAGGAAGTGACATTGATAGCTCATGTCAGCTTAGGAGGAAGAATGTAACAAGTGGATCTGTCTTAAAAGGCCCAATCCTCAGGCCTCTTCTGTACAATATTGATAAACTAGATAAGGAAATTTTAAAAAATTCTTGTTATAGTTACATGGAGTTGTAAATAAAGTACATTTATGATATTCTAGAAGATATATACATATGGACACATATGCATGTATATGCATGCACAAATACATATAAATTTATTATTCATCACCTTTAAAATTAATTTTACATTAATTTTTGCCATGATGTCTATATTAATTCCTCTTGTTCCAGAAATTTCCCCAGGACCATTTTCCTCTTCATTTCTAAATTAAGTTTGATTCCTAAACAAAAGATGAAAGAGACATGAGGTCTTTTAATTTCCAAACTGTTTTCCTATTCCTTTCTCATTCTTTTACCACAAAACACATTTTATAACAAATTGCACATATGTGTGTATGTGGGGGTGTGTATGTGTATAAATGATCTTAATCATGTCACTTCCTTGATCAAAAACCATCATTGGGCTCCCTGTTGTCTATAGAATAAAATATAATCTCCTTAAGCATTTAAGGCTCTCCACAATATAGTTTCGCTGCACTTTTGTTTTAGCCTTGTTTTGGGTTTGGGGTTTTTTTTTTGCACTTTTTGGAGGGGGGAGATGTAGCAACAGTACAATATTTACAGTGCCCACATCACAATAAAGACTGTGACTATAAGTATCACATGACATTTGATGGCAAAATATACTAGATTCTCAGGTAGAGAACAGAACTGAAACATTTATTTAGACACCAGGAAAACCAAATCCCAAAACAGTAAGCGGATTCCATCATAGTACCAAAGATACTCAGAAGCCATAATAACACTGAGAACTACAACATCCTTCAGCCTTCCCATAAACTAATACAAGATCAATATTTACTCACAAAACTCTCTGTCTTCTTGCCTGAGCTCCTCTGTCCCCCACCGTCTGGCTAGCTCTCAACCAGCTTCCTGTGGTCTCTGCTTCCCTTTAGCGAAACTCCTCCCATCACAGGCTCCACGTGATTACATTCAGCCTATTAGGGGGCAGAGTTTACTTTCAAGGCAGGGGACGTCTTCAAATTTCCCCCTAGGTCTATTAAGGGGCAGGGAAGATTTTCAAATTCCCATTCCCATTACAGGAGGGCAAGGTGATTGGGGTTAAGTGACTTGCCCAAGGTCATACAGTTAGTAAGTGTTAAGTGTCTAAGGCCAGATTTGAACTCAGGTCCTCCTTGCTCCAGGGCCAGTAGTCTATTCATTGCACCACCTAGCCACCCCTAGCCTTGTTTTATACTGCTTTCGTACACACAATGTGTAACCAAACTACTATTAGTCATTCCCAGAGATAATACCTCTTTCCTCCCCCCAAAATGATTCATCTTTTTAATAAACTGATTTGAAGGCACATTTCCAATGCTCATAAATATGGAGATGAGAAAAGAGTGAGTGCATTCCAGACATGGGGCATGCATGACACATGTGGTTTATAGTCAGGAGACAGAGTTCTCAACAGTTTCAATTGTCTGGAACATAAGAGTTCATGAGGGGAAATAATATGAGATAAGACTAGAAAGGTAGAAGGAAGTCAGATTGTGGTTGGTCTTATGTTCTAGGCTGAGGAGTTTGTAGTTTATCCTCTCTGCAAAATCAAGTGAAGTCAGCAACAATATATTAAACATTTACTCTGTGCCAGTTACTGCGCTAAGTTCTGGGAATACAAAGGCAAGCAGAAACCGAGACAATACTTGCCCTCAAGGAACTTACCTTCTAAAGGAGGAAGATGATACAGAATAGGAAGCTGAAAAACCAATGAGAAGAAGGGAAAAGGAAACCACAGGGACATAGTAGAGAAAGTCTGGAGAGTCAGAGTACAGCTCAGGGGAATGTAACTTGGTGGGCCTAGGTACTTTCCTTAAAATGGAGGTTCTGGGAGAAATCTACTAATGAAGAACACTGCAGGATAGAATAAAAAGGGCATACTTTCAGAGTGAGAAGGCTGCTGTGGCATAATAGAAAAAGTCTGGAGGCCAGTACAATAGTAGAGGCTAGAGAGGAATTTTTTTTTCCCTTCAAGACCCATATCAAGCACTGACTTTGCCAGAAAATCTGATTTCTACATCTAAATGTGATCTCTCCAAACATTTTTCAAGAGCGCTTTGCTTAGATTTTCTTGGTATGTAGGTTTAAATATCCTTTCCCTTTTTGAGGGCAGAAACTGTTATTTTTCATCTTTGTATCCCCAGTTCCTACACATACCATATACATAAGACCTATTTTAAAAATGTCTGTTGGGTAGAATTGATAAATTAATATTTTTAAAAGGGGTCCTACTTTAAATAGCACAGAATCAATAGGGACAAATGGAAGGCGATACACTTAGATACCAAGGCATAGACAGCATCCGGATCAAAAGCAAATGACAGAATTGAGGAGGATTGCCTGCACTCAGAATGACAGTAAGGATTCAGAATAGAAGATGGTAAGTAATCAGATGGTTTTCATTAGTCAGAACTTGATTAAAATATTACATTGAGTTTTGTTTTAAGAGAGTAAGAATAAACCACGGAATTCCAAAGAGCAACAAATAGATATAGAAAATAACTCTCCCTAGGAAAGATGAGAGAAATTATGGTGATTTAGCCTGGGTTTTAAAAAAGCCAATCATGAAATATAGAGAAACTATTTCAATTCAACATAATTTACATTTTTTTCTAGTGCTTTGGTTTCTAAAGCTTCTAAGGTTTCTAAAATATTTTATTTTTATCAGAGCTGTAACTAAGATGGAGTGGTTGGGACTTGGGTACAAGATGCATGGAACTGGAAAGCACTAACAGCACTTAAAGTCTTCCTGAAGAACACTAACAGTTGAGTTTATCAATTCATTAAAAAGAATAATTGCTTAAAATAGGAAGGTATCAGAAGCTACTCTTCCTCATTCACACCCTCAACTGGACTGTTCCATCCTTCTATGCTTTACTTCAAAGTTAACTCCTCTTGTCCCAGATTCCCTAAGACCATTTTCCTGTCTATGGCCCTGCCCCTATGACTATCTTTTAATTTGACTACACATTCTCAGTGTTCATAAACTTCATCCTTAACATATGGTGCTAAACTGAGAGAAACCATATTCACGAATACTCAAATGGATCTGTAATCTCACCAATGTAAGTATTCCTTCCAACAATGAAAAGTGAGTTTTGACTGTCCATCTTTTGCCACTCTTGTTCATATCTTCTCATGTGTTCAACACAGGACCCAATATGGAGGGAGGCTTTTTTGCTTTCTCTTGTCATCACAAAGATACAAGTGGAGTATTACAAGAGTGTCTGTTCTCTTGCTCTTGCCACATGGTCACTTCATCTTCTTTTCTAATTACACATTTCTTTTAAAATATCTGTATACAAGAAAATGACTCAGTCATCACTTTTATGGTAGAGTTTGTGTTTACCTTGCAGGAGCAGATTTCAACATGTTTGTTTGCAATGGCACTCATTTCTATAATCTCTTATCACTCCTTGACCAACAGACACCTCCTTTGTTGATTTTTAGGACAGGAGTTCTCATCTGTTTAGTTTGACTCTTAGTGTCACTTTCATTGACTTGGTTGCCTAGTTCTTTCTCTTTGTCTGTTTTCTTTTTTTAAATTAACTTTTGTTTATTTTTAGTTTACATCATTCATTTCCACAAGATTTTGAGTTATGAATTTTCTCTCTGTCTTTCCCCTACCCACTACACCAAAATAGCAATCCCAGTATATACCCTCTCCCCCAATCTGCTCTCTCCTATATCTTCCCCCACCACCCCTCTGACTTTCCAGTAGGGCAAGATGGACCTCCCTACCCCAATGCCTATATATGTTATTTCCCAGTTGCATGTAAATAATAATTTTTATTATTATAATTATATATGTATATATATACATTTTTAAACATTTGATTTTAAAACTTTAAATTCTAGATTCTTTCCCTTCCTCCCTCATCACCCACCCCCACTGGGAAGACAAACAATTCAATACAGGCCATATATGTGTAGTTATACAAAACATCTCCACAACTGACATATTGTGAAAGACTGACTAATATTTCCCTCTATCCTATCCTGCCCCTCACTTGTTCTATCCTGTACTTTGTCTTTGTCCCTTTACAAAGATGTGTGCTTCTAACAACCCTCCCCCCAACCTCCCCTCCCTTCCATCATCCCCCCTCTTATGGCCTTCCCCCCTACTCTCCTGTAGAGAAAGATAACCAATTTAGAGTGTATGTCATTCCCTCCCTAAGCCAAATTCAATGAGAGTAAGGTTGACCCATTCCTTTTTGCATTCCTGTTCTTCCCCTCCATTGTAACAGTTATCCCTTGTCTCTTCTATATGAGATAATTAACCCCATTCTGTCTCTCCCTGTCTCCTCTCATTATATTCCTCTCCCACCTCTCAATTTCACCTTTTAAATATCATCCCTTCCTATTCAATGGATCCTGTGCCCTCTGTCTATGTATACCTGTACACATATATACACACATTCACATACGTATTCATATGCATATATACTCTCCTATATAGACATATACATATATACATATATATATATATATATACGTATATATGTGTACACACATTTATATTCCCTTCAACTATCCTCATACTGAGAAAAGT
>JAQQSW010008023.1:0-13568 GCA_028646575.1 Pseudocheirus occidentalis
AGGGTGTATATATATATATATATAAATATATGTGGGGGGCACGTATATATTCATCTATACATAGGCAGAAGGCATAGGATGAGTTGAATATGAAGGGATGATATCTAAAAAATAAAATTAAGAAGTGAGTGAGGAATTTATTGGGAGAAGGAGAAAGGGAGAGATAGATTAGGGTAAATTATCTCATATAAAAGAGGCAAGAGAAAACTGTTACAATGGAGGGGGAGAGCAGAAAGGTGAAAGGGAATGGGCCAACCTTACTCCCATTGAATTTGGCCTAAGGAGGGAATAACATACACATTCAATTGGATTTCTTACCATGCAAGAAAATCTGGGGGTAGGGGATAAGAGGGGGGGATGATTAGATGATAAGAGGGGGTAGTTAGAAGGAAACATTTTTGAAAAGGGATGGGGTCAAAGGAGAAAATAGAATAAATAGGAAGTGGGATAGGATGGAGGGAAATGTAGTTAGTTTTCCACAATATAACAATTATGGAAATGATTTGGGTAATTACACATGTAAAACCTATATTGAATTGCTTATCTTCCCAGTTGTGGGGGTGGGGAGGGAGGAGTGAGGAGGGAAGAAAGGAAAAACTCTGGAACTCAAAGTTTTAAAAACAAATGTTTATTTAAAAATTTGCTTTTTGCATTCAACTGGGAAATAAGATATACAGGCACTGGGTTATAGAAATCAATCCTGCCCTACTGGAAAATTAGAGGAGGAATAGTGGAGAAGGCTATAAGAAAGAACAGACTGGGGGAAGGGGTATTCAGTAGGCTGGCTATTTTGGGGTGGGGGTAGAGGAAAGATGGGGGGAAAAAGTTATAAATCAAAATCTTGTGGACATGAATGTTGAAAACTAAAAATAATAATTTTTTAAGTCTACAGCATTTCAGTATAACTTTCATTCACAATTCAAAAGATAAGCTATATATTAAAGACCTGGGTTCACTATAGAACACATAAAATATCTGGGATCAATTCATAAACACACACAAAATACTCGAACAAAAGATTATATATTGCTCCTTAAAGAAATAAAGAATAACAAATATCTGGAGAAATATTTTGTTCTCATGGCTGAGTTGTACCAAAATTTTTAAATATGGCAAAAAAAAACCCCAACCCCAAGGCTAATTTATAATTTTGTTGTTTTATCAATCAAATTATCAGAGGTATATTTTATGGCATACCATAAAATAATAACAAAATTCATTTGGAAAAATCAAATATCTAGCATGCCAAGAGAAATTTTAAAAATAGGTATGAAAAGGATAAAAAAAAAACACTTCCAGACTTCAAGCTATAACAGAAGGTACAGTTATCAAAACCATTTCATAATGATTTTAAATGGTAGGGTAAATTCCAGGGAACAACCTGGACAGCGGAGAATCAGAAACAATGCAATTCAGTAACCAAGTGCTGGATACAACAACAACAACAACAAAATCATAAATCACTTAGGGAAGAGTTTTCTATTTAACAAAATGCCTATGAAAACTGGAAAGTAATCAGACTTGGACTAACATTGTATGCCATATTCTATACTACATTATGAAAACAATTTTTACTAACATTATTAAAACAAAAATTTTGAAGAATTGTTAAACTGATGATAAATGACACAAGCAGAGTAAAAATGATGTATACAAAATTTATACAATAACAATACTGTAAAAACTTTGAAAACTGCAAAAACTATGAGCAATACAATGACTCTCTGAGATTCCAGAAAACTGATGATGAAGTATTCTGTCTACCTCCTGACAAACAAGTGAAGTTTTCAGGACATTTAATGTGATATTTTTTAAACATAGTCAATAAAGTAATTTGTTTTATTCAACTATCCACATATTACAAGGAATTTTTCTATATTCTGTATAACTTTTTACATGATATACATGTTGTCTTCATCCATAGAATATAAACTTTTCTTTCTCTTCCTTCCTTCCTTTCTTTGTTCCTTCCTTCCTTTTTTCTTCCTTTTTTCTTCCTTTTTTCTTCCTTCTTTCTTTCTCTTTCTTTCTTTCTTTCTTTCTTTCTTTCTTTCTTTCTTTCTTTCTTTCTTTCTTTCTTTCTTTCTTTCTTCCTTCCTTCCTTCTTTCTTTTTGTTTTGTATTTGTATGTCCAATTCCTAATATAAAGCCCAGTACAAATCAGGTGCTTAACAAATTATTGTTGACTGATTTATTAGCAGCTCTATAATAAGAAAAATATACATTCTATATTTGAAAAATAATTTTAAAAAAGATTTGATATTGTTCTAGACCTGTGATTTCATTGGTCTAGGGAGTTCTTGATAAGGAAACTCCTTTACCAATAGAGAGCTACATTTGCTTTGAAACTTATAATTTTTTGGAGTTGTTGGGACACTACAAGGGTGATTTGTCCAAGATCTCACAGTCTCTATTGTCAGAGAGTGAACTTGAACCCAGGCCTTCTTGACTTTGAGGTCAGCTCTATATACACTTGACCAGGACAAAATGATCAAACTTTGCACAATTTTTATTAAAAAGTAGTGAGTATGCCTGTGTTGATGCCTCTCACAAGAGACACAGAGATATGAATGTGTTTGCTTATTTTCTTCACCTTTAGATTATGAGCCCCTTGAGGGCAGTGATTGTCTTTTGTCTTTCTTTATATTTTCAGCACTTAGCAATGCCTGGCATTTTATAAGCACCTAATAAATTCTATTGACTGACTACAGAAATGCATTCACATGATCACAAACACGAGACAAAGGTCTGCATATTTATCTGAGTACTATGAAATAACTTATGGAAATACAAAGACAATGTAAGTCAAATTTGCATTCATTTAGCTTGGTATAATTTAACGGCAATCTAAGTAATTGTGTGAAAAATTTTCCCTGGCACATTTTTTGAGACAGTGATCAATTTATTTCCAAACACCCATATTTAGCACAATTTTAAATGTCAAACATTTTCTTAGTGTTTTATTCTTCCTTATAATTATTCCAGGTGGGTAGCAATAGGACCATTGAGTAGAAGTCACAGTGAGGTACATTTCAGTACCATACGAGACAAATGGAATCTTGTTAAGAGCTGTTTATGAAAAGGAAGATGATGACCATGCATTTAGTGATGCATGAGCACATCACTGGAAGTATTCAGGTTGATACTGAATTTCTATGTCAGGAGAATTTTTCTCTTGGCTGGAAAGTTGAACTAAAGTCTCATCCAACTCTAGGATTCTCTAATTCTGAGATTCCGAAATGGTAGGATTCGAAACCATATACCTAGAATTGGTTTTCTTTCTAAAGATGTGGCACTTTAGATTAGACCAGAAATTACCAACGAGTATAAATTTGAGCATGTACAAAAGCAATGTTTGTTCAGAGATCAGGGGAAAATGCAGACAATATTGAAGAGCTCCTAGAAATTCCCCATTTTGCATTGTTTGTTCTGCAAATAACAGAAATATGTCATGATATTCAATCCAGTGCAGACAGATGTTCTCACCACACCCATATGACCAATCTCTACAGTGGGAAAAGCAAAGGGCCATTGGCAGAGCTCAAGGTATTAACCTAAGATTAAAAAATATTTTTCCCCAAGCTGAGGCATATCCTCTCTTGCCTCCTTCACAAATGAACCATCCTGCGAAGACTGAAGAACAAAGACATGAGTTGTTCTCTAACAGAGGTGGAGGGAAGCTTTTTAAAGATTTTTCAGTCCTGAAAGTACCACATCTTGTAGGATTTGGACTTTACCTTGAAATGTCAACTTAATTTGTTCCTTTGTTAAGTTACTCAGTACTAGGCATTTACAAAAGTAGTGACCTTAGAGTCAGAAATCCTGGGTTCAACTCCTAATTTTGCCACTTAGGAGATGACATCATGTGAGTCACTGTGTCACAGATGAAAGAACAGCTCAGGATTTGGAGTCAAATGATTTGCATTTGAACTTCAGTTTACTACCTGTGGGACCATGGCTAAGCCTCTATTTCCTCTCTATTAAGTGAAGGACTTGAACTGGCTGGACTTTAATGCCAATTTCAGCTTGAAATCCTATCATCTGGGAAGTGTGCTCAGGCATCCTCATGTTGGCCCCCTTCCAGACCTGGAAGGATCAAAGGTATGATCTTGAGCATCTGACATTCGCCCCTCACTTTGAAGGGTAACGAAAAAAAAGTCTGCTATCACACTCATGGATTTGCATTATGGCTGTCACTTGAAATCAAGTTTTTTTTGTCCTTATAACAGTGGCACTTGCTCCCGAAACAATTCTGTCCCACAACCTCTTTCTTCCTCCCTCCAGACACTCTGAAAGGTAGGTGGCATGGTGGATAGAGTGTTGGTCCTGGAGACAGAAAAGACCTGAGTTCCAATCCAACCTCAGAACATTTACTAGCTCTAGGACTCTGGGTACATCATTTTCATCCCTGTTTGCATTAATTTTTTCATCTGGAAAAAGGTTGGAACATAATAGTATTCACCTCCCAGGGTTGTTGTAAGGGTCAAGTGAGGTAATATTTCTAAAGCCCTTGGCATATAGTAAGTGCTGTATTAATACTTTTCTCCTTCCTTCCTTCTTCCTTTTATTTAGGGTTTGCAAGAATAAAGTAGTGGGGTCTGCCTCCTAGGGCAAGAAGAGTTCCCTTCTTTCCATTCTTCTTGTGGAGGTGAATTGGGGGTTGGCAGGTTATGAACTAAAGTGCTCAAAAATTCCTGAGCCTAAACAGTTCTTCTCCTCATACTTCTGAGCATCCTCTATTATAAAAGCAATACTCTCCAAAGTTTTGTGTGTCTCTGGAGCCTGCTTTCAGAATGAAAATTGCAATGTATTCTGCAGTTGCTATCAGTTGGTTTATCAGATAGCTTGGTATCATGGTCTTCAAATTTTCTCAGTGGGCACCCCACCAGAAAAAAAAGAGCACCACCATCATTATGTGGCTGGTTTACTCATTTGCAAATTATTGCCAGATACTACTGTGCTAATAATAAGATGTGTGATGAAACTAATATAAAAATAGAACTAAAAGAGTATGAGCTGATGATGGAAAAGCAGAGTGGTACCATGGATAGACTGAAGAACTTGGAATGAAGAGGGTCTGTGTTCAAATCCCGCCTCAGACACTTCCTAACTATGTGACCTGTTTCCTCATCTATAAAATGTGAGACTTAGATGCATTACCTGCCAAGGCCCCCTTCCAGCCCTAAATCTAATATCCTATGGGGTAATAAATGATCCTAGGGTCAATAGAGAGGAAGACAAGTTTATTGAGCAGGGGAGTGATATGCTTGAGCATCAGTGGTGCTGATCAGTAGTGATTTGGTAGGGGACAGATTGAAGAGAGGGAAGCTGGAGGCCAGAAGACCAAGTAAAAGGTTATTGTGACAGTACGGGAAAGATAATGGGGCAGGTGGCTAAGGTATTAGCAAATAGTAAACATGACACCTGTGAGACTTAAAGGGAAAGCTAACAAAATTTAGTAAATGGTTAGATATGTCTGGGGATGGAGAGTGAGCAGTAAGCCTAGAGGCTGTGAGAAACTGGGTGACTAGAAGAAGGGTGGTGCTTCTGAAAGTAACAGGCAATTGTGGAGAGGGGTGGGTTGGAGAAGGGAGTGAAGAAAATGAAATGAGATCTGCAAATAAAGAATGAACTATATCCATGCCTGCTAATTCTGAGTGACTCCTTCTATCCTACTCAAAACAAAAAGGGGAGAGGCTGGTGTGTCTCAGAAAGGGGGTTATCAACCTATTCTCCTATAATCCCAAATCATCACCCCTATAACTTTCAGGACCAAAGTGCCTTTCCCTGGCTAGTGTTTCTTTATGTGTGTTGCCTCTTCCTCCTCAAGGATAAGAACTTTCTTTGTTTTGGCATTTGTCTGCCCAGTCCCTGGTATATCATGAGTGTTTAATAAATTCTTTCTCATTCATTCACTCATTCATCATTCCTTATGTATCGATGTTTCTAAGGACAGAACCCATTCTTTCTTCCCAGGGGCATCCGCCAAAGCCAGGAAGATGGGTGGGTAGGAAGGAAGAAGATAATCTCCCGATGGCACCTGCACAACTACATCTGTGGGTGCCCAGGCAAAGCCTACCATCTGTCCTGCACCTGTCCCAGAAGGGGGGAGCTTGAACAGAAAAGGGATGGGAAATTTGGGGGAGATAAAAGTAGGTGTAGTTATATTGGAGACAAGCCCAGTCAATCTTAACTGGCTACCTGGAATATGGTAGTAAATGTTTAACAACCAACTCTCAAACAACAACAACAACAACAACATAGTATGCCAAGACACACTTTTAATTTTAATCAGCATTAACATTTTATCCATCACTTTCTTAAGTCTAGACAATCAATAAAATGATAAATCAAACCCTGATTTGTAGCCTTTGCAGATTTCCAAGGTGTCAATGCTCACACTGAAAAGTTTCATAGGCTAGTAGGAGCTAGCATCAACATACCCTTGGATGTGCTTTATCTTCCCATAATATAATTGACTAATCACAAACCCTTTGGGATAAGACTTTCACCCCTACACACACACACACACACACACACACACACACACACAAACACACACACACACACACACACACTGCCAGGCAACTGAGAACAGAGATTCATAGTATGAATACAAGACAGTCCATGAGATGACACCTTTCCTCAGATGGTCATTACAATAAACTTTACTTCTCTTTTTCAACCCACCCTAGGGTAAGTGACAACATGTAAAAAGATTGCAGGGTGAGGGGGTGGGGTGGGGGAGGGCGATAGGGAAATGGGGAAGTGAGAGAGGAGAAGGAATCACCACAAGCACACACAGTCGTCTCAGACATGACCTTGGGTTTAATACCTCTAAATCCCAGAATTTAACACCTCTAAAATCCCAGATGTTCACGTTCAATTCAATTCCATAAAGACAGGATCTTTGTCTAATGTAAACTTCATGGCTCCTAAAGTATGTAGCACATCTATAATCAAGAGGCACTCCATTCATAGTTTCGTTTAGTTGAATTGAAACAGGTGGTAAACTGGGATCAGAGTGGATAATCTGGATTGAAAGCCTAGCTCTGCTGGCTTCCCCTTCTTTGGGTCTCCAGGGTCTTGTCTGTGACATCTAGGGCTTACACTACAATCAAGAATCCTTCCATCTTTCCAGTGTTTTGAGCGACTTTGACAGTCTGGTGAGACTAATGGAAGCCTTTTCAGAAGAATATCTATTACCTCCATTCATAATTAAAGTTACAGTTTGTGAAAATAAAGATTGTTTTCCCCATCCAAGTTCACAACCCCTTGAAATCAATCCATGAGCCCCAAAGAGGGTTTTACCCCCTGGGCTAAATGATCGTTAAGCTTCCTTTCAGTTCCAATTCCAAGAATTATTTTCTCCCAAAGAATTCTATTCCCTAGAAACAAACAATGGTATGTAATATGTCAACATCAACAATAATAGATATCTAGATAGTACAGAGCTATTGATACACTGATTTATGAAGAGATAAAAGACATAACTATAGATAGATACAGTGATTGAGTACTTGCAGGACACTTTATAAATCGCATCTCACTGATCTTTCCAGCAGCCCTCGGAGGGAGGTGTTATTATCTTTACAGATGAAGAAACAGTGACAGATAAGAGCTAAAGGCCATGCCCAGGGTTACACAACCACCGGAGTTGAACTCAGGTCTTCTCCTCTGCAGGTCAAGCACTCTTTACACTGTATCACCTATAACTTCTGTGGTGGTTATTATATCTATGGGAAATCCTAGAGTTCATGCAGTTTTGTGTAGTATTTGTATAGAAACTCCTAGAGATACCTGGGTGGCATAATGGATGGAGTGCTGGACTTGGAGGAAAGCCTGGCTGGGCCCTGGCCAGCCATCTTGACTCTTGTCTTGCCACCGGACTCTGCTAAGTCTGGACCGGAAAGTGAGGCTCATGACTTTGTGCAACTCTGCCTGCCTTAAACCCAATTCACTTGCAAGACAAGACATTACCCTCTTAGGGTCATTTTTCCTCTTAAAAATGAAAGATTAACAACAAGCAACAGGAGGAAGACCTGAGTATAAATCTGGCCTCAGGCAAGGCAAGTATCCTCTCTTAGGCTCAGTTTCTTCATTTGTCAAATGAGGATGATATCTCCCAGGACTGTTACAAAGATCAATGAGATATGGCATGAAAATGTTTTTCTGAGCTTAAGGCTCTGTATAAATGTCATCACTGTCATACTATTATGTCTGCCATATTATGTAACTATAGAATTTACCATGCAAATTTCTATGATCACATTCCATAATGATCAATGTGATTTTAGATTTCTTTAAAAGTTTTGGGCTTTTCTTATTAAAATAATAATTTAAAATAAACAAAGTTGATTTACAATCTATATGCCCATTGGGAATTCTAGGCAGAGAACTCTGGGAGCATTTCAAAGACTCATACTTTCCCTTCCCCTGACTTTTTAAAAAAAGCATTTCATGTATTTGGCCAGTGACCAATTCTCTTGAACAGTTTTCGTCTTGGAAAGTGCCAAGTATTGTATAATACTAGAATTTTTTTCATGAGTTTGAAAGCAGGACAGGAAAGGAGTCAGTTGACAAAAAGGGAAGCTGGTCTGTTACAGAGTGTATGTAGCATGTCTAACAGACTTTATGGAACAAATAACCTTTGAATCAGTCCATCTTGAAAGTATCTTTAAAGGTTATAGCTCAGTGACTTAAATACTTAAATATAGTAGCCTCCGAAAAACAGAAGCAAAAAATAAAAACTGACCCTTCAGCCAATGGAAGCAGATTTGCTTTCATATGGCCTTTTGATTAAAAAACTCTTCCATGATTAAATATTTATCTTAACTTAGTTCTTCCTCCACTTTGGGTGTTATAAAATCTGGGCTTTCCTGACTTAGGTTCCTTATTTATAAAGTTAGAGGTTTAAACCTTTCAGGTACCTTCAAGCCCTCTGATTTCAGCTCCCTTAATTTCTTGATGTCAGGATGGAGTTATACACCATATACTGAGGGAGATGGGGTGATTGCCTTGAATCTCTCAGCTCTGGGAAACTGGCTGAACAGAAGTAATGTCAACAAGCAGAAATGGGAGGTTTTATCTTATCTATTTTAATTCTCCCTTGGAGCTATTTATTATTTTGAGTATACAAAGAATCTAGGACAGAAACTAAAAGAAAAAATGTGTATTACTATTATTATTATTAAATATTGTGTCAGTACTGGGACAAAAATAAAATACTGACATGTCCCATACTCCAATAACTACCTCCACTTAGTCAATCACCAGCCTTTTTACTGTCCTTTACTGGAAGTAGGACAGAAAGCTCATCAGAAGGTGGAAGTAGCTTAAATAAATTGCATCATGTGAATGTGATGGAATATTACTGTGCTATAAGAAATGAACATGAAGAAAATGGGAAGGCATTGTTACTCTCATTGTTCTTGGTCTTTTCAGTTGTGTCTAACTCTTCAGGGCCTTATTAGGCCCTTCTATCCAACTACCTCTCAAAGTCTCTCCAAGCTCATGGTCATCATTTCCATGACTCTATGGAGCCATCTCACCCTCTACCATTCCCTCTTCTTTTGCCTTCAATCTTTCCCAACATCAGATTCTTTTCCAATGACCACTGTCTTCTCATTATGTAGCCAAATTATTTAAACTTCAGGATTAGTAGTTGACCCTCCAAGGAAGGTCAATTAATTTCTTTAGGTACTGACTGATTTGACCCCCTTGCTGTCCAAGGGATTCTCAAAAGTCTTCTCCAGCACCACAGTTTGAAAATATTGATTCTGTGGTGCTCAACTTTCCTGATAGTCCAATTCTCACAGCCATACATTGGTACTGGAAAAACCATAGCTTTGACTTTGTCAGCATGATGATGTCTCTGCTTTTCAGTATGCTGTCCAAATTTGACATAGCCTTCCTCCCAAGGAGAAAACATGCTTAATTTCATGGCTGCAGTCACCATCTACAAGCTATCTTTGAGTCCATTGCTCCAACCCCGTCTAAGCTGATGTAGTCACAGAATGAAATTACAGATGATGAAGTGTTATTGTTTTAGCTAGATATTAACCTACTCTCATCCCTTCAGTATAAACACCCCTCTATCATTGAGACAAAAGGGAATAAGAAAATTAGATAAGCAATCTATAGCCTAATTAACCTGGAATTAATTCAAAGCAGATTTCCTACTTACTATTATTTGGATGTCACCTTTCGTTTATTTTGGTATTGGCAATGGTAAAAGCCAAATTCATTTAGATAATAAAAGAATAGTGAAATAGCAGTGAAACCTGGTCAGAAACTTAAGAAGTATGTCAGTTTTCTCAAAGAGTATCCCTGTCCAGTACTTTCTAATGCCATCTCAGGGTTGATGATTGTACTGATAGAGAGCAGGAATCAGGTATTGGTTAGGCAGGCAGCATAAATTAGAGAAATATTTCTTTAATACCACAGCTTTCTGGTAGTCACTTTTTCTGGGCTCTCTGGAAAGAGAAAGGACTGAACAGCAGTGTGGAGTACTGGCTTGAATGAAGTATTCAGGGATACAAAAACCTGGATTCAAATCCTGCCCTTAAACACTTACTGTCTGAATGACCTTGGCAAAGTCATTTAGTCTGTGTGCCTCAGTTTCCTCATTGGTAAAAGAGACAGGATGGTTTGAAATGCAGGAAAAGTTTTCCCAAATCTGTTGGATAAACTTTTTTGCACCTCTTTTTCTCTGGGCATGTGAGGTATGCCAGACAGCTTCCAGCCCCAGTGCCTTAGCCTAAGATTAAAAGAGCCAAGTACTGAAATCACTGTGGAGTACAGCTTGGCCTTGGCCTCAGGGGCACAGGAAAGAAAAGTTGTGTAAGAGCTACTGGAGAAAAGATGAGACTTTGGAGCACTTAGGTAGTTAATTTGCTGATGAGAAAAGGCAAATCACCTTTCTATACTTCTACCTTGTCTAGACTCTGGAAAGGAATATCAGGTTTTTATCTAAGTTATTTCAGGCTGACTTCCCAGAGGTCTATCAGTTGGTATCACTATCAATAACTTCACAGATAACACTGATTCTGTCCCTTCCCCCTGATACTCTTGTAGGGTGAGAGCAGAAGGGTGGAGAATTTACTTGTCAGGACTGTGTTATGGTAGATCATCTATTTCAGTGACCACTCTGCTCCAGGTAGATGTTATCATCAAGGGAAGATATCTCCTCCTGTAGGCAGAATGGGTAACAAACATCATTTGTGAAACTTGGCTTAATGTTGAAGGATCTTGCATTTAGAAATTTATTGGCATTGGCAAGTAGCCTTAACTGCAAAGGAATCATCCCTGCCATTTCAGTACTATTAAGAGGAAAGATAAGAAGGTAAGAAAATGTAAGAAAATGAATATGAAGACAGGAAAGTGTGAGAAAGTTTGCATCAGTTGAAGCAGAACCAAAAAACTCAGTATACACAATGACTGCAACACAAAAAGGATGAGAACAAAAAAACCCACACAGCTAAAGTGTGATTTTAAGAACATAACTAACTGTAGGATTTTAATGACAAAGTTTGTCCCTGAAGAAGAGATGAGGAAATATAACATCCCCACCCCCACCCCATCTTTGCTGAAGTGGTAGACTTTGGGTATGAAGCATTGCATGAATGACTTTTAAAAAATCTATCAAGCATTTAACTTTGTATCAAGCACTGGGATACATATTCAAAGTCAAAGTCAGTTCCTACCTTCAAAGAGCTTAAGTTCTAGCAAGGGAGCAACATATACATAGAATCAAACTGAGTTAATTATAGGTTAGTTTCATCTTTAGCTAATATTGGCTAGTTTTTCTGAACTGCTTTTTTCCCCTCTTGTGCCAGAGATGGTGTTCTCAGTAAGGTAGATCTAAAAATGAAGGTGATTTTAAAACAAGGATCATCACTATAAATTTTAAAAATAAACCCCTCCTCCCACAAAAGATAGGAGATAAATGGTCATATACTAAAGAACCAGAGGCTAGAATCTGAGGTTGTAGGATGGAATCTAGAAAAAAAGTTCCTTCTTTAAAATTTTATTTTATTTTTTAATCACCACAAATTTCCCTTCTATTTCACTCCAACCTCTACCTCAACTGAGAATGAAATAAAAACAAGATTCATGTTAGCTACATATATTCAGTCATTTTTCAGTTGTGTTTGACTCTTTATAATTCCATTTGGGTTTGCATGGCAGAGATACTGGAATGGTTTGCTATTTTCCTCTCCAGCCCATTTGACAGATGAGGAGACTGAGAATAGAGTGAAGTGACTTGCCCAAGGATGCACAGGTAGTAATTGTCTGAGGTCAGATTTAAACTCAGGAAGATGAGTCTTTCTGATACTAGGCTTGGTGCTATATCCACGCTGTCACCTAACTGCCCCCAAAATCAAGCAAAATATATGTCTGTATGGCCCTCCCTTCCCCCAGAATAAGTCTCATTCTGCACTCTGAGACCCTCAACTTTCTATCAGGAGATGGGAAGCAAGTTTCAGTATCAGGCCTTTGGAACAGCAGGCTTATCATTCCACTGCCCAGAGCTCTTCATTTTCTCAAGTGTTCGTCTTTACCATTGTCTTGTCATTGTATACATTGTTCTCTAGATTTTATTTTCACTTGATTCTGCATCAGATCATGTTCTTCCCAAGTTTCTCTGAAACCATCCCTGTTGTCATTTCAAGGAGTTGTTGGTCTGGGGTGAGAGATTTCATGGAGTCTATGAACTTGGATGGGGAAAAAATAGACCTTTATTTTCATTAATCCCTAATCGAAATGTAGCCTTCAACTATTTAAAGCATTGTTCTGAGAAAGATTCCATAGGCTTCACCTGACTGCCAAATGGGTCCTGGGCACAAAAAAGAGTTAAAACCTTCTGACCTACAGCAATATGAACTTACATAAAGTCAAATGAATAGAATCAAAAGATACACACACACACACACACACACACACACACATGCACACTCTGATTTTGACATTGCAAAGAAAAAGAATGATTGAAAGACTTAGGAACTGGGATCAATAGCAATGATGGGTCACAATTTCAGAAGACTCAAGGTAAAGCAGGATACTGAGCTCCTAATCCAGAGGTGATGAATTCAAGTTACACAATGAGGCATACATTTCTGGGCATAGTAGGGGAAATTCTTTTGCTTGACTAGGCATACTTGTTACCAGGGTTTGGGTTTTCTCTTCTTTCTGTTTTCCCCAATGGGGAGTGGTGGGAAGGAGAAAAAAAATGAATCCTTGTTAATTTTTTTAAAATTTGTTTAACTTTTTGAGAGGGGGGGACGGGGGAGGGAGGGAGGAAGGAAGGAAGAAAGAAAGAAAGAAAGAAAGAAAGAAAGAAAGAAAGAAAGAAAGAAAGAAAGATAGATAGATAGATAGATAGATAGATAGATAGATAGATAGATAGATAGATAGATAGATGCTGGAAGACCCTGGGTACAGCAAAGATTAATTAACCTTTTCAGATTTCTAACCAACTTGTTACATGAGAAATAAATCTTTCTGCCTCATCAGAAGCCACATCCTTTGATCTGACTGCCTCATGACATGACTTGCAGCAATAGTAT
>JAQQSW010008024.1:0-13568 GCA_028646575.1 Pseudocheirus occidentalis
TCCTTAACTGAGGAGCCAACTCCAAAATCCCTCTTGTCTCTCTAAAATTCTTCCTTATATACAACACTGGCCTTCTGTCTGGCCAATAGCCTTCTCCCAAGTCAACAGGGGAGTGTCTCAGCCAATAGCCTTCTCCCAAGTCAACAGGGTAATTCACACCTTTTCACCAAGGGAGGAGACATTCTATACTTAGCCCTAAGTTACTAGTTGCTACTTAGCCCTGAGTATCTAATAAACTGATTACTATTACAATGGAGGTAATAGTGGAGGCAATCTTTTGGAGGACTGGAAGGGGTTGGGATCAATGACATGTGAAGAGGGCTTGGCTTTGGCAAGGAAAAGGGCCACCTGTTAGAGACTGGAGTAAAATAAGAGATAGTGGGAGATGATGTCACAGATGTGAAATAAGAAGTGAAGTTCCTCAGCAGAGAGGGTAGGGGGAGGAAGGCCCATGGGAGAGTTGTCACTGTAGTGAATGAACTCTACTGAGAATCAGTTAGGCAAGAGTAGAGGTTTGCCTTCCTATAATGAGGGCCCTGTTGAGTTTGGACAGCATAAATTTGTAGTGGACCCAGTAGACACAATTTCATGATTTCTCTAGTTCTGTTTAGTGGCACTTCAGCAAGAGTAAAGGAGGTGGGTGATGGGAGTAATCCAGGATTAGGGTTGGCAAAGTGTGCTTGGTGAAAGACAAGGGGGTAAGATATTTGAGGGTATAGAATAGTATAGAGTTGAATGGGTTCACCAAGGGGTCAATATTGGGAAGGGAGGAGAGTATAGCCAGTGAAAGCATTACGGCCTGGGAAAACATTGAGGGTTAGAGGTGTTGGAGGTCATGGTGAGGAAAAAGAACAGGGATAAAGGATATATAATATAGAGAAAGATGGAGTGCAAAATGATTATGATTAGATAAGAGAATTTCACAGTTCATGAATATAGGATACTTGTATTCTTTTTTTTTGGAGGGCAGTTGGGGTTAAGTGACTTGCCCAGGGTCACACAGCTAGTTTTTGTGTTAAGTGTCTGAGGCCGGATTTGAACTCAGGTACTCCTGACTCCAGGGCCGGTTGCTCTATTCACTGCGCCACTTAGCCACCCCTGATACTTGTATTCTTTATGGAACACCTTGTCATGTGTCAGTGACACAGAAGTATCATTAATGACTCAAAGATATGACCATCCATCCCTCTGTGTAGCAGAAGTGGAGTGGAGGAATAAAATAAAGAAGCTGAATAGACCAAGGAATGGGAAAATCTAGGTGTTTGAGAGGAGATTGGTTGTATGTATGTTGAAGTGCCCCCGTTGGAGTGTAGGAATTGGGGAGGAGAGAAATATTGTGATCTAGGTGCTAAACTTGTTGAGAAAGGAGGGAGGATATCTTGGGGGTAGATAGATAGCGACCTGCAGGATCTGTATTGGGTGATAAATGTGCATGATGATTGTAGAGGAAGTCTGGAAGTGGCAATGTGGAGTAAAAAATATTCAAATTCTCCCACTACAGTTAGTAAGTTGTAGAGAATGAGAAAAAAAAAGTACAGCCAGGATTGAAAAGCGTTGCCAGGGATGCAGCATCTGTCAGAAGGAAGTTAAGTTTCAGCGAGTGCCAGAAGATGGAAGGAGTGAGAAAGGAAGAGATGAGAGGAAGTTTGTTAATTATAGAGCAGGTTGCCAGAGGGCGCAGATGCAGGGACGGGAAGAGCTGGAGTGAGATTTTGGGGCAGGGGGAGCAGGCGAAGGGTTGAATTGGATGGGGATGAATTTAGCTGAGTTTGGAGAGAGGGATTTGTTGTTCAGCTTGAGGAATTCAGTGTCATTTGGATGAGAAGAGGAAGTGTGTGAGAGTGTGCTAACTACTAGGAAATAAGTCTAAGCAGATGATCAGTGACGGGGAGAGGTATGTTAAGGAAGGCAGGTATTTAGAAGGCTCTGGCTTGTTCCCCAAGGTCCTAAACTCCTGGCAGGCAGCATTGCTGCATCATGAAATAAGGTATTCCTGCTTTTAAGGAATGTATCATTTAATGAGACAGATGACAGGCATGCTTATATTCTCTAACTACAGAGATCCATGATTTGTCATCTGAAGAGTGCATCGTCTAATGAGAAAGATGATAAATGTACATTTATACTCCCATACTTCAGAGATCCATTATTTATTTGTGTGGATTTCCTTCCTACTTTATGCTACACTAGGTAGACTTTGTGAATTTCTATGGCCAAAGACTTCACTGTCATGCAACCCCTTCAGATGATGAGCCTCTGTTTGCATAGCTGGACTTGTCTTAGGATGACAAGTATGCAGTCCATTGCCAGGCCTGTACTTGAAGCCCTTCTAGCTTGGGAGGACCTTCCAAAACTTTCACCCTCTCAACATAGTCTTCAGGAATTCAGGCTCAAGTCTACACCAAGATGATCAGTAAGATAGGGATTTTGTGGGAAATAGGTACACATATAATTATAATACAAATCCAAATATTATCAGTGAAAAGGAAAAGTCAAAGCACTATGAGAGAAGTGAAGATGGAGTCATCGGGTCAGAAGATTTTGGCCCAAACCATGATTCAGTTTGCCTTTCTTACCTTGAGCAAAACATTAATCCTCTCTAGGACTTTGTTTCCTTTACACGAGGGGGTTAGATTAGATGATCCACAGCATCCCTTCCAACTCTGAACCTTTATTCTTTTTACCTGATTAAAACATGGAAGGCTAAAGAGAGATGATGGTGCCTTCAGCCTTAAAGAAAGGAAAGGTTTTCAACAAGTGGAAATGTGTGGGGAGTACATTTCAGTGAGTATGGGGAATGGCCCAGAGGATATGGGAGGAACAATGGGTAGTCAATCCTCTTTGGCTAAGACACAAAACC
Organism: Pseudocheirus occidentalis; assembly: GCA_028646575.1. NCBI lineage: Eukaryota > Metazoa > Chordata > Mammalia > Diprotodontia > Pseudocheiridae > Pseudocheirus > Pseudocheirus occidentalis. The sequence goes on from JAQQSW010008024.1 coordinate 2,861, forward strand.
TCTAAAGAGTAGTTGTATGAAAGAGAACTATGGTTTATATTCCTTGAGGCTGCTTGCTTTACTATAACTATGCTAAAATCAGCATGTTTCAGAAAGAATTGTTTAAAGGTGTTTTATTTTGAGATATGTAACAGACTCTCTCTTCAAGTCACCTAATTTGAATAGTTTCCAAGTCATAAGCTTGAACCACCTCCCTCCAACAAGATATTAATAGTAATAATATATTAAAAACAAGCATTGATAGAGTATTTAAAATAAGCATTGATGGAGTGCAGTATTGAGTGTACAAGAATAAGCTGTGCCAGTCACCTTTCAGCATAAATCAGATTAACAAGATTCAAAGTCAGCAGGAGGCAAATGCACCACTACTGCTCACCTCAGTGAGCCAGAAATGGTTCTGGCTTTAATTTTTGCTTATTGCTCTTCTAGACTATGGTTTTTTGTTTTGTTTCTATTCATGAAGCTATTAGCCGCAAAAGGCCAATGAAAGGGTATCTTCAGTCTCTCCCTCCCTATTGTCTACATTGTCATAACCTTCACACATATCCAAATTTTTCCTCTCTTGAAAAAAAAACAATAAAACCCTTCATTTGACCTTGCTCCACTCTCTAGGCACAACTCATTTTTTGCTCTTTTATTAGGTGTCTCTAAGGAAAGATCTACATTGATATTTGTTTTCTTTCTATTTGCTTACCTCTCAACCACTGCAATTTGACTTCTTCCCCCCCCTCTTTTATTAAAACTGTTTTTTCAAAGTTCACTCAATGATTTCCTAATCATAAAACTCTGGAATCCTTTCTTAACCCTAATCTTCCATCACCTCTCTGAAACAGTGGACACCATTTACCATCTGTTTCCTAAAACTATTATCTTTTGGTTTCTGGTTCTTTCTGCCTCCACTCTCTTCATTTCTATCCGACTGAAAATATAGGTACAAGCCTTAATCTTTTATCAAATTGGAGAATGGCTTTTATTCTTATAAATTTAGCTCTGTTCCATAAATATTTGAGAAGTGAGACCAAATCAGAGAAATTTGCTGCATAAATTCCTCCCATTTTCCTGTTTTTATTCTAATTTTGACTGCATTGGTTTTGTTTGTGCAAACCCTTTTAAATTTTAGGTAATTGATGTTATCTATTTTGCTTCCCAGGAAACTCTATCTCGAGTTTTATCATAACTCTCCTCTATCCACATATATCATAGGCAACTTCTATGCTCCCCAAATTTACTTTCATATCGCCATTTATGTCTAAATCATGTCATTAAAACTTCTCTTAAAATCAGCCCTCATCCTACCTTTCTGCCCTTATGTTCTACTGCTTTACTTGTAGCCAGACTCATGAGTAACATTTTTCCTTGAACTGGCATGAGATTTCTTGTTTCTAGACTATCATTCATTCCATTCAGACAACCTAGAATACTCTTTCTTCTTACCAATGATTGATGTGTTATTCTTTTTGTAAGACCCAGCTCAAATCCTGCCTCTTCCACAAAACTCTGACTGATACTTCCAGTCAGACATGATCTCTGTTTCTCCTTTTAAAAACCTATAATGATAGTTACCTATTTCATTCACTAGGCACTTATCACATTCTGGCTGATTCCACAGTTATGTTGTAGAGATCTCTTTCTCCTTTTCCCCTAACTAGAGTACAAGTTTCTAAAGAGCAGAGAATACTCTGAATTATATTTATTTGTATCTTTAAATATTGAATACATGTAGTAGATGCTCAAAGTTTGTTAATTGGTTTGTTCTAAGGCAGTGGTTCTCAACCTTCCTAATGCCTCAACCCTTTAATACAGTTCCTTATGTTGTGGTGACCCCCAACCATAAAATTATTTTCATTGCTACTTCATAACTGTAATTTTGCTACTGTTATGAATCGCAAAGTAAATATCTGTTATGCAGGATGTATTGTCATTGTTACAAATTGAACATAACCCACAGGTTGAGAACCACTGTTCTAAGGTGAGATTCACAATAGTAATTTATATTTTTATAGTGTCTCTTAGTTCATAAAGTGCTTTGCTTACAAGGGTCCTACGAGGTTAGTAGTGTAAACATTATTATCTTTATTTTACATAAAGGGAAAGAGACAGAATTGAAATGACTTTTCTTTCGTTTCCCAGCTAGTGGTTGGCAGTCCTTTGACTCCAAATCCAATGGTCTTTCCACTACATAAAGACTTCTGGTTATGAAAGGCAAGGAAGTTCATTTGGAGGCAAAAAAAGAGGGGAAAGAAAACTCCAATATCAAAGAACTGGAAGAGATAGTAAGGGAGCAAAGAGTAATAACGCGGATTCAACGAATAAATGTGACAGAAAAAGCAGGGAAGAAGAAGTGGTGAAAGTTTGTTTTAGTGCTTAGAATTCGGTGGTTAAATACTTAGAAATTAGCCAAGATCGCAAAAATTCCATATGACTTACTAATTTGATTTTGGTTTCCTTCTGTCTTCCCCTCTCCCACTCCCTAATTCTTGTTCATTCATTTATTCATTCATTCATTCAACATTTATTAAGTATATAGTGGGTGTAAAAAAAGCTAAGGAGGACACAAAAGTAAATTAAAAAGATCCCTGTTCTTATGGAGCATAGAGTATAGCAAGAAACCTAAGAAAGACATGGCAATTTAATAAGTGCACAAGTAGAGCCATAGAGTTAGAAGGAGTATCAGAAGTCATCTAGTCCAACCCCAAACTAGGAATTCCTTTTATATGTCCTCCAAAAAGTGTCCATGATACCTTCACTTGAAGCTCTCTTAGTGAAGGAGAGATAGATCATTCCACTTTTGGGACAACTCCTTACACTGAAATTAACCTTACTGCCCTGTAACCTCTATCCATTGCTCCCATTTCTGGCCTCAGGGGCCAAGTGGAACATGTCTGATTCCTCTTCTAAATGACAGCTCTTCAAATACTTGAAAATAGCTATCCTGTCCCTTCCTAAATTTTCTTTTCTCCAGCCTGAACATCCCTTAGCCTTTCAACCAATTCTTGTACTGTATAGTACAACTCCTATCCAGGTCATCTTATCCTGAATGCTCTCCAGTTCATCAGTGTCCTCCGTAAGATGTGATATGCTAAACTGAACACAGTGCTTCAGGTGTGATCCGGTCAGTTCAGAAACAGCTGGGTTATTACCTCCCTTGTTTGGACACTGCACCTTTCTTAATATAACCTAAGATCATGCTAGATTTTCTGGATGCCATATTGTGCTGTTGGCTCACATTGGCACATTGGCTTGTAGCCAGCTCGCTAAAATCCTTTGATATTTTTTTTCCCCACAGGAGCCATCACCGAAGCACACTTGCCTCACCCTTTTTTTTTTGGAGGGGGGAAGACTGAGCAATTGGGGTTAAGTGACTTACCCAAGGTCACACGGCTAGTAAGTGTCTGAGGCTGGATTTGAACTAGGGTCCTCCTGACTCCAACTCTATTCACTGTGCCACCCAGCTGCCCCCACATTTGCCCCTTTTTTTACTGAGATTTATTTTTTGAATATGTGTTGGACTTTTCACTTATCTTCATAAAATTTCATCTTATTAGATCTAGCCCTTCTTCCTAACCTGTCAAGATATTCTTGGACCTAGAATCTATCACTGAGTATGCTAGGCATCCCTTTCAGCCTCATGCCATCTTCATATTTGAAGATCATGCCATTTGTGCCTTCATTAGAGTCCATTTATAAAAATATTAAACCACACAGAGCCAAAGCTAGACCCTTGAAACATCCTTTATAGAGAGCTCCCTTCAAGAGAATGCTGAAACATTCATTTCTTCTCTTTGATTTGGTCATTTGGCTTCATCCACATCTACCAATATAAAGTTCTCTGAAATCAAATGGGAGAGAAATAACTTCCTGGTTAGGGATAGAGGTCTTAGAATAAGAGAAGATCTCAAATAAGTGGCATTTGAAGTATAGATAGACTTTTACTTAACAAAGAAGGGAAGAAAAGGCATTCTAGGTAATTATATATATATATATATATATATGAAACAAAGGTTTAGAGGTAAGGAAATGCAGAGTGTGTTTGGGGCACAATAAGTAAGGAATTCAGTTTGGCTTCACCATACAGTAGCTGGTGAGGAAATGAGAGGTAGTCTGGAAAGGTATGCTGGACTGGATTTTGGAGGATGCAGTATGCTAAATTCAAGTAACTTGGACTTCATTTACAGGGTAGGAACTGGGGAAAGGGAAAAGCCATTGGAAGATTTAGAGCAAGGTGCAGGATTAGAGTTGTGCACAAGGAAGACTGTTCTGACAGTGGTGAATAAAATTGATTGAAGAGGGAGAAAACAGAGGTAGGAAGACCAATTGGATTAGTTATTACAATAACCTGGGTTGGTGGAAAGGCCTGGACTAGGGAAGGTGATAAATACAAGAATATCGCAGTCTGGCACCTGATTGTCTATGGGGAACAAGGGAGAAGCTGGCTTTAGTCCTCCCCATCCCCTCCTGCATACGTGCTGCTCACCCACCCTCCTCCTCTCTCATTTTTTATAGGCATTGGGCCAGTGTTTACTTTTATATCTATCTAGCTTTGTGATCCTGAACATGAAGGCAAGTTGTGTTAAGGTGATGCCCAAGGCAAAGGTTGTAATAACCACACAGAGAAGGTAATGTGGATAGCAGTATTTTGAATGTACTATAATCAGTTTCTGGACTGGCATGAAGCAGTTTCTAAAGGTCATGTTTGCTTTCAAAATTATAAAGCAAATTGGACACCTGCGCTTGTAGGATTTGTTGGCCAGTCACCTAGAGGCAAAATTTGTTAAAATGATAAACTGGTTTGACCTATCACTAGTTCAGAAGAAAGAATTGTTGTTTCCTTTGGCACCGTTTATAAGAATTGGCAGATTGCTATGTTTTGAGTAACTGGAATGTAGGATTATACTCTTGTTGAAATTGAGCTAGAAGGAACCACAGAGGCCATCTAGCCTACCCTGCTTTGTTTTGCAGATAAGGAAACAGACCCAAGGGAATTAAGTTCTTTAGATTTATGATTCTCTAATCCTACATCATAGGCCTGTGCCTTATATGTTCACCTTGCCCCGTGTCTATCTACTGACATTTCGTTCAGACCTCAAGACTCTCTTCAAATGCAACCTCTTCCACGAAGTTTCCCCCAATCCTTCCACCTGGAAGTGATCTCAGCACCTTGTACTTATCTTATGCACTTATCAAATCTGATTCATATTATATTTATCTGTGTATATGTCTTATCCTTTCCACTTGTAAACTTCTTGAAGGTAGAGGCCGTGTCTCACTTATCCTTCTATCTCCTTTAAGTTCTAACATAGTATATTGTTTATAATAGGCATTTTCTAAATGTTTGTTGGATAAATTAATTACTTCCAACTTGGGATTTTTTGGGGGTCTATTCCTTTTTTTTCAACTTGTATCTTAATTTTCTTCATTTGGTTGATTTCAAGTTCCTCTAATAGCTAGTCTCTGGGATTCATTATTTGTATTAATCAACTTCTGGGTCTGTTAAATAGTTAGAACCCTTCCCAAACCCCTCACAAAGTGAAATCATTTGGTTTTTTTGGTACTTTGATTTCCTGTTTCCTACTGATGTTGACTGCTATTACCTATTCCTCATTAATCTCATACTTCTAATATACCTGGGATCCTGGAAGTTCCATTGTGAGTGGGAATAGAAGGTGGGAATAAAATAGAATGGCTTACCAAACTTGTGTTTAGGGACAGGCTTAGCCCAGACTAGCCCAGTGATTCAATTTTGCAATTAGAACATAATGAAATATTCATGGAGCATTAAAAATTCGATAAAATAAGTTTACTTACACTAAGAGATTAAAAGGGATACAGTTAGTATTTAAAATGGATGTTGCTTCCCTTCTAATAGTGGGTCAGAATAAGACCTCACAGGGCTGTGGGAATTCCTCAAACCTCCAAAACACCAACTTACCATAGGCTGCTCTTTTTATGTGACAAGTGAAAAAGAAGCCACCCCACTAGCCCTCTAGATCAACCAAGGATCAATTCCTTTTCCCCTTAAGGAAAGACCAATCCAGCCTATATAAAACAAGGCTGTTTCTACCATGAACAAAATAGTAGAATTTCCTTCATGTTTAGGGTGTAGATTCATAGAATCATTAAACCAGTTCAAAGGCACCTGGGGGAAAACAGAGTATTTTAGAGCTAGAAAAGAACATTAGAATATAGAATATTCGAGCTGGGAAAGGTTTTGGAATATAGAACATAGAGAATGAGAGCTGGGAAGGACCTCAGACTGTGTGATCCAACCCATTGTTTTACTAACGAGAAGGTGAAATCTTTTGACAATGGTCCAAAGATTCCGTCTGGGATGACTATTGTCTCACACGCCTTGGTAGTTGATCAAAAAATTTTTATTATTATACACAAGGTCTCTTTTGTAAAGTATGGCACTAGGTACTATTGCAGATACAAAGTAATATTACATGAGCCCTGCTTTCAAGGAGCTTACTGTCTAATTGAGGAGCTATGCCACACTGAATGATAAGCAGTAATGGCAATATGCCAAAGTAGTACCAGGAAATCACATAAGTATCATGAAAAAAATGCTATAGGCAAGAATCAGATCTCCTGGTCTGTTACCAGTTTTGTTATCAGGCAATTTCCTTCACTCAGTATCTCATTAAAAATAAAATAAAATAAAATAAGTGGTTTGAATGAGATGATTCTCGGTGGTCAGTATCCTATTACCATTGACTTCAAGGATTCTGTGATTTTTGAATAGGTATTTCCAAGAAACAAAAATATATATATGTGTGTATGTGTATATATACATATACATATACACACACACACACATATATATATATATAAGAAGCATAATGTAGTTGAAAGATCATAGGATGTGGAATTAGCAGACCTGTGTCTATAGCATGGCTCTGATACATCTGTGACCTTTGGTTTAACTCACTTAATTTTCCTGGGCTTTTACAAGGTTTACATGATTTACAAGATCTATAGTTCACATGAGGAAGAAAGGGGACATGAAGGTAATACTGGTTTTCCCTTCCCATTTTATAATTCAGTGAGCCAACCTATCATCTAGTATCAAGCTTGGTGGACAGACTGGCAATTTTCTCCCTCCTACTTCCTTTCCATTTAAAGCCCTTTGTATTAGATTTCCAAGTACTCCAGACAAGCACATTTTTACCAGCCCTTGTTAGGTGCATCCTGTTACTCTCTAAGACCCAGTCATTTCTATATCTTAGTATAGAAAATTCCATAGACCCAAATCCTATTCTCAGATTCTTTCTCTTTAGACACTCCCCAGACTTGTCTTTCTCTTACCTTTGTTCCCTAGCACTAAGGAAAGTATCACATTAGTTTCTGTGGTCTTTAGTTTCTTGACTAAGAAAGCTTCATCTTTATCTCTGCTTTCTGGGTTTCTTCTGGCAGCATCATTTGTGGACAAGTGAATCAGTAAAGCTGCTAGTGATCGTTTACTTTGACAAATCCTAGGAAGTTTTCTCCTCCTCATCCTGGATACATGACCCAGAATTAATAACGGATTTCATTTATTCGGCAGTTTGAGATTTCCTAAGTATTTGTATAAGCCATGCCAGTTACAGATCAGCACCTGAGGTTCAGAGAGATTAAATGGCATGTCCACCATGATACTAATATGCATCAGAAGTAGAATTCAAATCCAGGCCTCTTCTGACTTTAAACTCAGTGCTTTTCTCCCCTTCTACCACATTGCCTCTCTGTTGTTGATATCAGATAGATAAGCATCTACTTCAGTATCCTTCGGCAGGAAGTTACTGACCAACCAGTACTGCTCATCTCATTTCCCTCTGACCATTCCCAAATGGTCTTTCACCTGATAATCCCTGTGGATTACCATAATCACTCCCTGGAAGGCAAGCAGTTGCTTCCTCCTGAGAGGGTACAGCTCTTCATAGTGAGTCTCATATCTGCTCCTCGACTCCAAGTAATCAATAGTTCTCTCCTTTCTCTTCTGCATCTCATTCTTTCTGTCTCCAAATTCTGGACATACATCAAGCTCATACTCCACTGTTTTGTATCCTTTTTCTTTTTTTTCATATCGAAGCCCTTCTTTTAACTTTTTTTGAAGAATGTTTTATTCTCCCTGATAACATGGAGAGTGGGAAGACATTCTTAGAGCTTCTTTATCTTTTCTTGTAGGAGGGAAAAAATGCATTCTCCAACTTTTCCCCTGTATCTTATCAAGTTTTTTCTCTTCTTCTTTTCCTCTTTAGGTTCTTCTTCTCCTTCAGCTTGATTTCATTTTGTATGTCTTCCTTCTTGAATGCTTCTGCTTTAGCTCCAGTTTTTCTCTATTTCTAAAAAAACTTGTTCTAGAATCTTTCTGAGTTTTCCCTCTCTAAATTGAATCAGATATAAATCATTTAAAAACTCTCCAAATTAAAAAAACTTCATCGTTTTATCACATATTCTCAAATAATAGCATGTATGTCAAGTACTTGAGAATTTTTGAAATGTTATTTAAATAATCAGTTGTTATGCAGTTCAAATCTTCCTCCTGCTCCTCCTGTCCAAGAATATCATGACAAAAGTCTATAAAGACAAGTAAATCTGTTATGACCAAATCTCTCATAATAAACTTTTGGATAAGGAAATAGGTCTGGAAGGTCATTCACTTGGGTGAATTCCTAACTAGTTAAGCATCCAGAGATTTTTGCTTTTAATGCATTCATGTCAATTTATAGGAAAGATCTCTCATGAGCCACTGCAGAGCTCTGTCCTTGGTCTTGTCCTATTTGACATTTTCACATATTTCATATTTTTTAGTTAAAAACAAAAATAAACACAGTTGACATAACACTGAGAGAGAAAGTTAATATGTTGAATGACAGAATCCCAATTTAAAAGATATCAATGGACTGGAACTAGGCAAAACCTGAGATGAAACCTTAATACAGATAAATGTAAAGTTCTGAATTTTTGTAAGGAGGCTTAACCACAATTCAAGTAAGACAGAGTTTTTGGATGACCACAAACTCTCTGTCATTCCTGTTAAGCACCATGGCTGCCCGAAGTGTTAATACAATCTTTATCTTTATGAATATATGCATAGAGTACATACTGAGAAAAATCTCCCATTGTGCCCTGCTGTGGTCAAGGCAAATCAGCAATGTGTGTCCAGTCTTGGGGCCCACATTTTCAGAGGGATGTTAATGAGCTGGAATGGTAAGGGTCTGGAAACCATAGCATAGAATGACGGCTTGAAAAAACACCTTTGGACCTAGAGAAGAGGGAACCTAAAGAAACAACACTATCCTAAAATATTTGAAGAGATGTCACATAGAAGAGAAATTAGATTTATTTTAATTAGCTCCACAGAGCACAACTAAGACAAAGAAGTGAAAATTACTCCAATGTAAATGTCATGCAGCTGGGTGATGCCATGGGTAGAGTGCCAGACCTGAGGTCTGGAAGACGCCTCTCTTTGAGTTCAAGTCCGGCCTCTTAGCTCTGTATCTCTAGGCAAGTCACGTCACCCTGTTTGCATCTGTTCCTCACGTAAAAAAATGAGCTGAAGAAGGAAATGGCAAACATTCCTGTATCTTTGCTGAGAAAACTCCAGCAACATCAACAATGTCATGAGCCTAAGTCATCAACATGGACAGGAACAAGAACATAGCAGTGGCATGAAAAAGAAAAAGAAAGGAAAAAAAAAGAAAAAAAGGCAATGGATTTGGAGTCAGAAGACCTGAGTTTGAATCCTGACCCTGAAATTTTGTAGCTGTGTGAGCTTGAGCAGGCCATACATCCTCTCTGAATCTTAGTTTCTTAATTTGTAAAACTGGGGTGGCTAGGTGGCACAGTGAATAGAGCACTGGCCCTGGAGTCAAGAGGACCTGAGTTCAAATCTGGCCTCAGACACTTAGCACTTAACACTTTACTAATCATGTGACCTTGGGCAAGTCACTTAACCCCAATTGCCCTGCCTTTCCCTCCTCCAAAATACAAAAAATAAAATAAATTAAAATTAATTTGTGAAATTTAATGAGGTCAGACTAGATGATTTCTAAGGTATCCTATTGGTATAAAATTCACGATCCTTGGAGTCAAGCATAACTAGAAAATGCTGGTAGTTGTAGCCAGTAACTTGAAACACTGTACAAATAGTGAAAATAATAAAATTATTTTAAAATTAGTACAATGCAGGAGGTTTGGGCAGTTCCTAGTAACTGTAGATTTGAGGGAATTATTTGGTTGTGTAACCAGGGTATGGTTCAAGTAGAGGGAGATCAGGTGGGGATTAGAGCTCAGATCTATAATACGGCTAAGAAAGACCAAGTTTCTTGGTTCTTTGGATTAAAATCTTAGAGATGAAGTCAGCCCAGGAGAGATGAAAACCTTGCAAGAAAGAACATCTGAAGATGTGAGGAAACAATTCCAATGAGGAAAAAAAGGGGGAATTATCTAAAAAGACTAAAATGAATACTCACAGGGAACACACTAACCAACTTTGATTTTAAAAAGACATGTAGAGAAGATGGAAGCAAGGATAAATAGCAATCAGTCAGTCAACAAGCATTGGCTAATTTGTGCCAGGTACTGTATTTTTTTTATTAAATAAATTTTTAAATTTGTTTTCTTGTTTACATCATTCATTTTCATGAGATTTTTGAATTACAAATTTTCTCCCCATCTTTCCCCTACCCCAACCCCAAAACAGCAATCCCAATGTAAAGCCCCCCCC
>JAQQSW010008025.1:0-13567 GCA_028646575.1 Pseudocheirus occidentalis
TCTTCTCCTCCTCCTCCTCCTCCTCCTCTTTTTCTTCCTCCTTCTCTGCATTTTTCCTTATACCTTATACCTTATTACCTTATAACTCTGTATTTGGGGTATAATGTTCCTGGGAATTTTCAGTTTGGGGTTTCATTTAGGAGATGACTAGTGAATTCTATTTCCACTTTACACTCTGCTTCTCAGAGATTTGAGCATTCTATTGCCACCTGTTTCCACACTTGGAACAAGTCAAGGCCCTCCTATGCTGGATTTGGTATCTCTCTTCACCCTGGTGCTCAGCTTCTCCCCACAATGCAATGTTCCAAGGTGCCTTTCAGGCTAGACAGATCCCCATCTCTAGTATCTGAAGGTCTCTATGTCTGTTGCCCTTTGCCTGCTTGGCTTGGAAAAATGATACCTTATAGTTTCTTCTTTCTTGGGTTTGCTGATCAGGATGCTGATACATTTTCTTGATATCTTTGGAGGAAATGTGGGATAGAGCTTGACTGCTACTTTGTCACATTGACTCTGCCTCTTGAGCCAAAGCTTCATTTATACTTGTTCAACTAGCCAGGTTTTGTATCTTAAATGATAACTTCAATAATATATCTAACTTTTGCACTACATTTTTCTCTGATTCTCTGAAACCTCAGCTTATTGGCTCTCAACTAAGAAGCAAGAGGGGAGAGGAATTGGACACAGGGTGAAAAAGGAGTCAGTTCTTGAAAGTTTATAGATTTTAAGAGCATTTACAAACAAATAAAAAACATTAGCCTTAATAGTCCGCAGAGAGTTGATTAGGAAACACTTAAATGGATTATGGGCCATGGCTGAGACATAGACATACTTAGCAGTATTTCCACTTGAGGTAACAACAGCTAGGGGTGATATGGTGGGAGGTGTGGTGGGAGTGGCAGGGATGTGATGATACAGAGGACTGAGATTATAAGGAGAGGATGTGGTCCTTAAGGGTTGGGGAGAAATGGGTGCTGGAAGAACCTTTGAAGGGAAAGTGGAATGGTGGTCCAGGGTTAGTTGCCTTTTCATTATAGCAATTGTATAAAATACCTAGGCTTTACATATTCTCCTCCCATTTCCGCCCTATAACTTATCCAGCATTGAATAACCTCCAGTCATTCATTTCATTCAGAAGGGTTATCCTCAGGATTCTCCCATGGGGAAGGAACTCCTCATTTGTTAAAATACCTTCTTGGTGAAGACATCCTTAGATGTGTTCTCTAACTTACTGCTTTATAGCTGTGACTAAATCTTAGCAGCTGAACCTCTGGTTTCTGATTCTGGGGCTATAACTTTGTCTGGATCTTGCGTGCTTTTCTCCTGGATGTTTAACACTTGGCATCTGCCATGTTCAGACCTATACACTGTGAATTTGATCCTATGGTTATTATAGACTTAAAAAAAGTTCCTAGAGGTAATTTGTCCACCTATTAATTTTTCCTGAGAGCTGAGCTCATATTTCATTGTACTAATGATTTCCAGTCCTGGTCTTTGATCTACCAGAGTGTGTCCAGTGACTTCATTGGAGGTCATGAAGTTCTTGAAAAAGTTTTAAACCAGAATTCATTTAGTACTGGTCTCCTCACCCAGGGTTTCCCTATGCCAATGATACAACAGGTAAATCCTTCATCCTATTCTTAATTAAAAAAATATATAGAATTTTTGGGTTGCACTAAGAAATCTAACAACTTCAACCCTAATTTCTTGGTTTCAACTTTATTTCAAACTCTTGGTTTCAGTACAAAGATAAACTCTCTCCACCAGGACAGACGGCATATACCATCTACTATTTCATAATTTTTAATTCTTGACCATGTCTTTCTATATAGGATCCACCCCACACACTTTTTAAAAATATGGAATTGAGATCAAGTATCACACAGGAAGCATTTTGCTTCATGCTTGTTTAGCTTACTTTATTTTAGTTAGTTGAACTGATTCTACAATGTGATTGTGGTACTAGAAGGGTTCAGTAACACCCATAAGTATAACCAAGTTAGAAGATTCCTTTATAGTTCTTAAACTTCCTTAAACCTCCCTCATCCTAGCTTCCCATTTCAATTTAATTTAATACAATTTCGTTCAGTTCAACAAACATTTATCAAACTCTTGCTACATGCAAAACTTCATGTTAAGTGTTTGAGAGATAAAAACGAAACAGTCCTTCCCCTTAAAGTACTTACATTTTACATGGTTACTAAAACACATTTATAGATAGTCAATCACTAACTAATTTCAGGAAGAAGAAATATTAAGACCTGGCATGAGGATCAGGAAAGGTTTCCTGCAAAAGTTGATAGATACCAAAGCTTATCCTTGAGAGAATGAGAGGTTCTAAAGGATAGAGAAGAAAAGTATGTTCTAGGTGTAATACTTCATTACAATAACTAGCTCGTTTTAGCCCTAGGGGCCATAATGGCCTCTAGGATCCATAAGGTTCCCTCTGCTTCCATTTTAGGGAGGTTTTTTTTTAAGATAAAAAGTTATGAGCTCTATAACAGTTACTCTGAGCCCCTAGTTGGGAAAATTCTCAACATTTAAGTAAGTTTGTGCTCTCTAACTAAATTTACATTTATAGTTTCTCTATTAACCCCAGGCATTTAGTAATTGAGGAAAATTCAGTTTACTGGAAACATTTGGGTAACATTATAGTGCCTGTGGATAAATAGGCTCTGGGAATAGAAATTAGAGAAAGAACAGGTTTTTTCTTGGAACTTCCCTTAGCCTAGTCCTTCTGCCCCAAGATATTGGTAGAGTCAATACTTCTCTTGATTCCTCTAATCTCTCTTACTTCCCCAAGCCTACAATTATTTCTTAAGGATATACTTGAAGACTCTCTTCTGCTCTTCATTTTTGGAATTCTCCAGTTCCACCTAACTTGATGCTTTTTCACAAGACTCAGAAGGCGTGACAAAATCCCTCAGTTGGTTGGAACAGACTTCCTATCTGGAATAATTTCATTTCAACATGGCTTTCAAAGACATTTGTGTATTTAATTTAAAAGCTATGAGTGAGATTGACCAATTTACCCACTTGTTTTAAGTGAATGAGGTTGAATAAATCAATCTCCGTATATTTATAGAGGCCTAGGTATACAGACAGTCTGTGCAAAAGGATAAAGACAGAACATGTCTACTTGAGTTAAGGGAACAACCAGGTCAATATAGTCTATTTGGAATGTGTGAAAGGGGTTAATATGAAATGAATCTGCATAGGTAGACAAGAATGATATCATGGAGGGCTTTAAATGCCAAGCTAAGTGGATAGGCAGTCACTAAAATTATCTTTTGAACAGAGAAGTGACATCATTAGACCTGAGTCTTAGAAAGATTAATTTGATACTAGTGTGGAAGGTAGAATGGAGAAGGGAGAGATTAGAAGGATAAAGACCAATCCAAAGGTCACTGCAATAGTGCAGTCTATAGATGACAAGGCCTTAATCAAAGTAGTGCCTGTATGAGTAGACAGAAGAAGACTGATGTGAGTGAGAGATATGGTGGAGGTAGAAGAGCAGCAGCCAATATCCAGATCCAAAGCTTACCCTGGGGTAGGGAAGTAAGTTTTTAAAGGGCTTCTTAACATTCTCTGTTTCTCCTTTTAAAAACAGTCTTTTCTTATCCTTTGACTACTTGTCCATTGTGGACTGGGGGTTGTCATTTTTATTTTTAATAGTTTCTTAAATACATTTAGATGTCAAGTTATCTGTCATATTTTCCATAAATATTTTTTCAAATTCATTTTCCTCATTCTTGTATATATATGGTTTTTGTGACACATTTTTAATTTTTATGTATTTAAGTATATGTATCTTATCCCTAACATTTGTTAAATTGGAAAAAAGAAATTGTCCCACAATTGAGATATGTACATTATTGCATTTTCCAGTTTAAAAAAATAATTTTAAAAATGTTTGTCTTCCATGTAACTGGAATTCACTGGAGAATATGGTGTAAGATGTGGGTCAATCTTTATTTCCCTTACTGGAACTAAACAAAACAACTGAGCTCTGATGTCTTTGAAGGATTTCATGGGAAATAACTCACTGCCACCCTGATTATGGAAAGAGGAGTGAAAACTGAGTAAGTTTACCAGTTGGACCTCTCCCAATATGTAATTAGTAGAGACAAAATGAGAAAGAGTTCAGATCCCCAAAATTCTCTCAGTTAATCTATGTTGTTGGATTTTGAATGAGAGATGAGCATGTATTGTTAGAAGAGAGAGAGGTGGGTATTTGAGATACAAAGAATAATTTGTATAAAGTATCAGAGGTCAGAATGAGCAAGGTCTTTGCAGAAGAAGATAAGCTTTTTTTTTATAAGTTGGAACAGAAGAATCATATCATAACCAGAGATAAAGTGAGATTAAAAAAGGCAAATAGGAAGCCATTGTAGGTTCCTGAAAAGGAAAGTGACATAGCATAAATGATCTTTAAGTAATTTTTTTTCCCTAGTAATTCTGGGTGGTGCACGTAGTGATGGATAAATAATCATAATACTTGAGGATCTGAGGAAGGAATGGGAATCCTGGAGAAGAGATTGAGGGGAAAAAGATAATTGTTTTCAAGTATTTGAAGGGTTACCTTGTAAAAACCAGAGATTAAACTTTTTCTGCACGATCCTTGAGAACAAAACTAAAGGAAAATGAGTAAAAATTACCAGCAGACTGTAGTTTAATGTAGGAAAATTATCCTCAAATTTTGACTTGTCTGAAAGTTGAATGGACTTCCTTGAGTGGTAGTGAGTTCCTCTCCCTGGAGGTCTTAAAGATGATCAACAACTAACTGGTGATGTTGGAAACTTAATTGCTGATTTGTTATGGGTTAAATTTCATGAGGTCCCTTTCAGCTCTGAAATACTATGAATTTGATAGACCCTGGAGGAAGAGAGATGAGCCAGAAGTCTCTACCAGCAGTTCAGTCATGAGGAGATAAGAGAATTGAGTAGAGGTTTAAGAAATGGAAAATAAAAATGAGAACTACTGTGAAGGAAAAATCACCAGTTGTCTTGCAGTCCTGCCCTTCCATATTCATTTATTGAATTCTTATCTATCCTTTAAAGTCCAGCTTATGCCTCACCTCCTCCAGGAAGTCTCCTCTGATCCTAATTTTGATAATAATCTTCCCTTTGTGACTTAACAGAGAATTTTGTTATATTCTTCTCTGATGCATTTATTACGAATTAAATCTTAGTCAGGGGACTGAGACACCACAGAGCTGAGAGCATATAAACTTAGGTGATGCTCCCCATTGGTGCAAGAAATCTTCCCCATTAATCTAACCATTGCAAGGGCAGTTGGGATAGGACAGAAGGGATTGTAACTCCTCTGCAAATGTCAAGAAGGGAGCAGATTGCTCACGCTTGGGGTAAAGGGGTGGATGAAAGCTGCCCTGGGTGCTGAATATGGTAGAATGTGAATGGAAAGTCATTGGTTACAGTGAATTTCTATTTCAGAATGAGAAGGGACTAGAGGGCAGAGGGTAGCAAAAGCATTGACTCTGGCCTCCTTCCCTCATGTGGTCATCCTGGTATTTGGGGGTGTGTTCTTGAGGGTTTATCTTGGTCAGGACTTGTGGTTTGGTTGTTAGTAACTCCCATCCCACCTTGGGATAAACACGTGAGCTCAGATTCTGTCTAGTACAACTTTTCTGAATCATAGGCACAACTGAGATTGCTTCTAGGTTCCTATGCTTGAAAGAGAATGAGAAGGGCTTGCTGGGTATGGGAATAGCCTCCTATTGTCTCCAAGAAGACTGTAAGTTGCCTTAAGACAGGAATTCAGCTTTGTCTTCCTCAGTACCTAAACTCAGACTAGGTCTCTAATGAGTACTTGTTGAAGTAGATTGAATGTAGGAGGGAAGAAGATAAGGAAGAATAGGAGATGGCACCAACAGATTTGGATCAAGGCTGATGCAGCTTTGAGGGGTGGAGCAAGGTCACACCTTTTGGTACCTAGCTATCCACAGTTAATTACTAATCTTCATCTTCTTGAATTATTTTTCATTGGAGTGATTTGGCCTTAGAAATATTGAACTGAGTCATCTCAACAATGGGCAGTCTAAACAAAGGCTGGGAGAATAGTTTAAGAATGGTTTCGAAGTGCTTTGGTCTTTCTAAGAACCTTTGAGACCAGGGATGACAAAGATAATTTGAACTCCTTGGGCCTGTTCTTCTAAAATCACCCTGGTCTAGACTGGAACACAAAATTTTCAGAATCCAAAGTCTTACAAATAGTGGCCACTTGACTACACTATTTTCTTGGCTGCTTGGCCTTGAACCATGAAGCCACACCATGTTCTGCCAAGACAATTAAGAATGCAGAAAGGCCCTTTCCCACAGGCCAAAAATGTATTTCATTTAGTTTTATTTTTAATACATTACTAGAACTGTTTTATACAAGAGTAAAATAACAAAACTATGCACGAAGGCCTTGTGGCCTCCTAGTGCTCTGGAGATGCTGGGTTTGGGGTGGATAATAGATGGGGAGAATTTCAAGTACATCCTGTTCTACCAAAGCTTATTTTTTTTTACATTCTGCCTTCCTTCCTTCCCCCTTTCAGAATTCTTCCCTCCCCCAAAGCAAATTTCTTTTGTGAGCGATGAGATTAGACAATGGAGGGAATTTCTTTCCTTTTGCCTGTGAGTGGCAAAACCTTGAAATATCAAGAGAATGACATCCCTCGCCTGCTGGTCACACATGTCTCTCCTCTGTGATCAGTGGCTGTTGCCCCCACCCCACCAAACTCAGCAAACAGGAAGTTATCCCAGGCCTATAGTGTTTCTGAGCCAGGAAATTGGCTTCTACTGCCCTGCCCTGGCTCCCCTCCCCTCAGCTTCTTCCTGGCCATTTAGCATAGCTAAAAATAGCAACCACTAAAAGTTGATGTTATTGTTTAACCACTAACCACTAACTCAATTTTTGGGTGGTGGCAGATGGAGCTAATCCTCTGACTCTGTAGCCTGAGAATTTTACCTGCCTTCTTCTGGGGTAAAGGCCAGTACCTCCCTATATTATTTCAACATCATGGATTCTCTGGTGCCAACCCTTCTAGGCAGCACAGCTAACCAGGCAAGACTACTTTAATTCACATGCACACCTTCTGGGTGAGACAAGAAGTGGAAATCCATAAGGATTTCCTCTCAGCCACAGCCATTGTGTGGTACAGGCATTATACGCCCATCCTAGCCCATACCAGGAAGGGCAACAGCAGCATGTGAAACTTTGCTCAGATGTTGGGCTTCACACTCCTACTATTGATGTGCTGTGTACACTTCTCACTTCACTTATTTGTCGTGCCAAGGATTGCCTGTGATAGAGTCCGTGCCAATTCATCTCAGTAAACTGATTCAATAAATCCACAAGAATGGATCAAACACCTACTCTATGCCAATAATCATGCCTTGTTGAGTTGTTGTTCAGTCATGTGACTGAACTCTCAAGAACTGAACTCTTTGTGACCCATATAGAGTTTTCTTAGCAAAGACACTGGAGTGGGTTGCCATTTCCTTTTCTAGTGGATTAAAGCAAACAGAAGTCAAGTGACTTGCCTGAGGTCACACAGATGGAGAGCGTCTAAGGATGGATTTGACTTCTTGCATCTTCTTGACTTCAGACCCAGGTCTCTGTCTACTGAACCACTAAAGCTGCACTAAATTATGGGAATATAAAAGGCACATGAAACAGGTCCCACTCTCCAGAAGCTCATGTTCTGTAGAAAAAAAATGCACCTTTAAGAAGCATATGGAAATAAGTTTATAGAGACTATCTAGAAATGAATAAAAAAGTAACTTGGCAGAAATGAAGTAGGGAATGGAGAAGGTACCAGGAACTTGAATGATCAGGAAAGACCTCATCTATGAGATGGTCTTTGAAATTTAAAAAGAAATCAGACATTATAAGAAATGGAAACGAAGAGGACGTCCAGTCTAGAGATGGGGAGTAAATAATGATAATAATAATAGCATTTATATAGTGCTTTAAGGTTTGCAAAGCTTTTTACAAATACCTCATTCGATCCTCACAATAACCTGGGTGAGTAGGTGCAATTATTTTCCCCAATTCACAGATTAGGAAACTGAGGCAGAGTCAAGTAACTTGCCTAGAGTCACATAGCTAGTACATGTCTGAGGCCAGATTCAAAGACTTCTGACAGGAGATGAACACGCTGTGTTTTACACAGGTAAGAAGTCCTGTTTGGCTGATACATGAAGGGGAGCAATGTATAACACATGTGGAAAATTGGGTTGTGGCCAGATTATGAAGGACTTTAAAGAGCAAAAGGAGGGGTTGGAATCCCAGACTTGGGAAGGTGCTATTAGAATTTACTAAGAGGGGAAGTGCCACAGCCAGAGCTGCGCTTTAGGAGGATCAGTTTCCTTGCTCTGTGAAGGTTAGATCAGAGAGGATATACATGCAGTAGGGAGACTGGTCGGGGGGTATGGCAGTAATTCAGGATAAGAATTATACATAGGATTATACATGTAGAATGAGAAGGCACCGTAGAGGTCCTCCCTCTAACTTTTTCATTTTACAGATGAAGAACTGATGCCAAAATTTGCCAAAGGTCATGTAGTTAGTAAAGTATCTGAGTTATTACCTGAACACAGTCCCACTGCATTGTGCTTCCTTTTTTGAGAATCTGAACTACAATGGTTGACAGTGAGTGGAGAGAAGAGTAAACATGCAAGAGAGATGTGAACAACAACACAACAAACCATGATGTTTGGTACATAGTAGTGTTTGGTCTATTCTTGTGGATTCATTGAATCAGCTTACTGAGATTCTATTGCACATGAAATGGCAAGTCTGATAACTAGCCAGAAATGAAATAAAGGAAAGAATTGAAGATGAAGAGGGAAGTATGAGAGACGGATGGGTCTTGGGGAGAAGGATGATTTCTTTTTTGGACATATTGAATTTGAGATACATATGAGCTATCTAGTTAAAAAATGTGTCTCCTAAGGGAGAGCCAGGTCTCTGCAAGTATCAGAAGACAGAAGGAACACAAGACAAAGAGGTCTAAGAAAAAGGGAAGTCAGTTACGGATAGAAAAGGGATTCTCAAAGGTTCCATAGAAAGGGCAGGCAGAGATCTGATTGGATATGGAAAGGATGAAATGGAGATGGATGGGAATGAAGGAAATTATGTTGATGGAGACATTTATGTGACAGGCACATTAGTGATGATGCAAAATCCCAGAATGGAAGGATTTCTGCGCAGCCATCAAGTTCACCTCCTAACTGAAAAGTATTTCCCAGTGATCTACCTCACTAAGATCTTTCTGGATCCTCATTCTTTCATCAAGTAGACTGCAAAGTCAGTGTGAATCAGGTGGGTTATGTCACAGCAAAAAAGATACATGATGTGAAATGGGACTATTAAAAAAAAAAAAAGCAGAGCTTCCAGCAATGGGGAAGAGATACGTCTATAGTACTCTGCCCTTAGCAGACTGCTGCTAGAGTGTTGTGTTCAGTTCTGGGTGCCATGGTTTGGGGACATCGATAAGCTGGGGAGTACCCAAAGGGTGGCAATCAGGATGGTCATTTTGAAGACTAGTTGAAGGAACTGTGGAAATTTAGACTGGAAAAAGAGAAAACTCAATGCTGCTCGGGGTGGTCAAGAATTTGAAGGGCTATTGTGTGGAAGAGGAATTATACTTGTTTTGTTTGATCCCAGAAAGCAGAACCAACAACAAAGGATAGTTGTTTCCTAATAATTCAGGCTGTGCAGAAGCAGAATGGGCATCTTTGAGAGGTGATGGGTTTCTCCTCTTCACAGGGCTTTAAAGAGAGGCTGGCAAGCCCTTTCTCAGGTATGTTATAGGGGGCATTCCTTTGGTGTATGGGTTGATCATTCTGAATGGCTGCTAAAGTCCCTAACAAGTCTTGGAATCTGTAGTTCTGCTTCTGTGATTTGGTGGGTTCCCTAGCCCTGCTGCCTATTACCTGTGTGACCCTGGACAAATCACTTTAATTCTCTGGGTCTTAGTTTCCTTACCTGTAAAATGAGGGGGTTGGACTTCCATCCAGTGTCCTTTCTAGGCACTTAATTTTATGATCCTTTGACGTGTGTAAGTGGAGAGGAGAGTAGATATTCCACTAGAAAGGAAGAACCAGGATAAGAAGACAATAAATTAAAATAACATTCTCTATAACAAATGATTCTGTACAATGAAAATCTCTGGTTTATGTACCTTATACAAGGCATTCTCTATGATGGAAAAAAAAAGTCTCTGATCCAATTGTGTCCATGGTGTAGACATACCTCTGAGTACAACTGCAAACATGACCAGAAACCATTTGAGGACTCCCAGAAGTGGCCATTCTCTGCCCAGAGACCAACAATAGCTGTTGATATTACACTTATTTTAAGAATGTCACCTTGTAACTGTGAAATGATCCTTATATTTATGGTACTGTTGGGTGATCTCTACCTTTCTTGTTATGGATTCTGTGTTATACAGATATCTGAGAACGTGTATCCTTCAACACAACACAAGTTACTTGAGAGGAGAATTGTTTCCTTCTTGTATTTATGCTCCTAACCTAGTGTTTGGCACATAATTGGACTATGTAGATTGCCTAGATAGATTCCTAATGTGCTTTCTATCTGAAATGCTGTGATTTTTTTTTTTATTATTAGCCAAAAGTTAGTAGTAAAGCTGATGAATCATTCTGGCACAAAAAGCAGCCTGAGCAGGAAAGAGAAGATTGTATTGTTATCCAGAAGGAGGCCCGGGGCTAGATTGCACCAGTGCTGGTGAATCCAGACCAAAAAGTTGACCCAAAGCATTAGAGAAGGGGATTGGAGTTGTTCAGAGATTCTGTCAGGTAGAGAATTAGGCAGCAGGGATTAATATCATCCTACAGTTAATTGTTTCTCTTTTGAGAGACTTGCACTGTAAATTCTTTTGCACCTGCCTTCAAGTCTTGAGCTAATGTTGCAGTGGGAATCTCCCTTTGTGGGTGTCTTTTCCTAGATCTTTTCCTTTCCTTTGGCATTTTGGTTGATACTATTGCCAACTCATATTTAAACAGTGCTTTTGTTACCTCAAAATCTCTGAGAAGTTGGCTTGCTTAGGAGCTAGTTAGTGCAAGTATTATTCTGTTTTTGCAGATGAGAAAACTGGGATGTGGCTTGTCTATGATAATTTAATTCATAAGGGTTGGAGACAGGATTTGAACACAAGTTGGCTCATCCCAAATTCAGTGCCCCACCTACTGCCTCTAGGGGAAATTGGGTCAGTCAAAACTATTTTCTTTCATCTATCTTTATCTTATCTAGCTCTCTATTTACCTATCATCTACTGTGTGACAGACATGTGTTGAGTACTTTACAGATATCTCATTTAACCTTCACAAGTATCCTGAGAGGTAGGAGCTATTATTATCCTCATTTTACTGTTATAGGAACTGAGGCAAATAAAGGTTAAGTGACTTGCCCAAGGTCACACAGCTAAGCAAAGTATCTGAGGCTGAATTTTAACTGGAGTCTTCATGACTCTGGTCCCAAGGTTTTATCCACTCCACCACCAAGATCCTTTTAGTCCATCTCAACAGAACACACCTAGCAAAACACACAAACACACACAGACACACACAAACATATACATTTTTTCCCTTTAAAAACAGAATTGAAATATACTTCGATTAATTTGGGGAAACTTTAGCAGCATGTAAGAATATCCTCTATTCTTGAATCCCTTGTCTTCTTGTTCTATTGCTGATCAAGTTTTGCCCAAACCCAACTTCTACCATTTACCTGCTTTTCTCTTGTTTACCTACTATTCAGTGAATAGAGCTGGAGGAAATCAAGAAACTTTTCTGACTACGTCCATTACCAACTTGCTGAGTCTTCTCTGCAGCAAGGTAATCTTACTCATCTCTACTCAATTAGCTACTATTCAATTTTCCATAGTAGCTATTCCAAACTTTCTCATCTCTTTTCTCAAGGTTCCCACACCATCCTTCTCCACCCTCTCAAATGAAAATATTACCTCATGATTCATGGGGAAAAAATGGAGACCATGTACCACTGGATCAAATATATCCAGCATTTAAAACTCTTTGCAGCCTAGCCTTCACCTACCTTTCCAGTGTTACAGTCTATTCCTCTCCCCACATGCCCTTTGTGATCTAGCTACATTGCCCTATTAGCTGTTCCTCACCCATGACACTCCACCTTGCATTTCTGGGTCTCTGCCCTGGCTGTCATCCAATGCTCTTCCTCCTCACCCCGCTTCTTAGTTGTTCTGGTTGCTTCAAAATGCAACTCAGACTCACATTCTACAAGAAACTTTTCCAGGTCTTCCTGCTACTAGTAGTGCCTTCTCCTCTAAGGTTGTCTTTTTCTTGCTCTATATGTATCTTGCA
Source organism: Pseudocheirus occidentalis (assembly GCA_028646575.1). NCBI lineage: Eukaryota > Metazoa > Chordata > Mammalia > Diprotodontia > Pseudocheiridae > Pseudocheirus > Pseudocheirus occidentalis. The sequence goes on from JAQQSW010008025.1 coordinate 12,369, forward strand.
TTTATCTAGTCATTTCCATGTTGTCTCCTCCATGTTATAATGTGAGTTCTGTGAAAACAGAGACTATTTTTATTTCGTTTTGTTTTTTCTTTGTACCCCTAGCATTCTCCACAATGTGTGGCATGTGGTAAACACTTAAGTGCTTGTTGACTTGACAACTAGTTCCTTTGCAGGGGAAGCTGAATTCCAATATAGCCTAACATTAACACACACAGCAGAGAAAGCATGCAGTTAGCTGGAGGGAAATGAGTTGTAAAAGTGAACACAAAAAGAGGTAGAAAAGTCTGAATCCTACATGGGGAAAGAAGGTGGAGTGATACAGGTCTTCTGAAGAAAGGAGGAGTCAAATTTTCCAAGATATCACAGTCATGTATTAGGAGATGCTAGGAAGGAAAGGTTCTTCACACAAATAAGGGCCTGTTACTGTTGCTATCCACAAAACAAGTTGGAAAAGATAAACTCACCAAGTCTTAAATGTTTGGGGATAGGGAGAAAAAGAGGAGAAAATAGACTTTAAATGTATGCATACCCAGGAAAAATAAATAGGGAAGGAAATAGATTTTACATTTGCAGAGAAAGTTCCCCTTATAAGACAGGATAGTACTCTCTCTCTCTTTCTCTCTCTCTCTCTCTCTCTCTCTCTCTCTCTCTCTCTCTCTCTCTCTCTCTCTCTCTCTCTCTCTCTCTTTTTCTCTCCCATATATATGTGGTGATCCATCCTAGAGGGAAAAAATAGGGGTTCATTAAAACTTCTTATAAGGCAAAGGGAGGGAACGGGAGGTGGAAATGAGAAAGAATGAGACCAATAAAGCCTGTCTAGTAGGACATTAAATCTAAAAAGGAGCTTTCTAGGATGAGTATGAATTGTTCCCTTAGAGAAGAAGAATCAGAGGACTGGGAAACAAAGAAGGATTGAGGGGGAAACTCAGTGATGTGGCCAACAAAGCCTTGTGTCCTTGAGTTTTCAGCAAGTAGATTAAGCATATTTCAGCTAGAGATTTGGCATCAAGTTGAAGTGGCCTCAAATGAAGAAAGAGAACACAATTTTTACTCTGACAGATGTTTCCTTTCTTTCTTTCTTTTCTTTCTTTCTTTCTTTCTTTCTTTCTTTCTTTCTTTCTTTCTTTCTTTCTTTCTTTCTTCTTTCTTTTTCTCTCCCTCCTCTCCTTCCCTCTCTCTTTCCCTCCCTTTCTCTCTCC
>JAQQSW010008026.1:0-13567 GCA_028646575.1 Pseudocheirus occidentalis
GAACTGAAGTAAAAATATTGTTTCCAATAGCTGAGGGGCCCTCTCCCCCTCTCCCTATGCTGCCTTAGTTTTGGGGAGAGAAGGCTCAGATTTAGTAAAATTTCTGCACAGAATTGGTCCCACCATAGAACTGAACAGCATAGAACCAATCCAACTGAGCCATTGCTGATGATGAGTCCTTGTTGAAGCTACCAGTGAGCTGAGTCCTTACAGTTGTTCCTTTATCACTGGACCATAAATCCTGGAATGACTGGAAAACCCAGCATGGACTTGAATCTTAGACCTCCAAATTCCTGGATTTCCAGCCTTCTAGATGTTTTGTTCTTCTGACCTTTAGAAACTCTAAAGCCTCAGCTTCACTTAAAAATAAAAATAACTAACACTGGGGCAGAGAATTAAAGCTCATAATTTCTAGGACCATTTCTTGGCCTTGGAAGGCAGAGGGTTAGAAGACTTTCCCCTTAGCATTTGTCTCTCCCTGGATGCTCTCTAGCAGGAAGAAGTCAGCCAAAGGGAAGTCAAACCAAGAGAGAGGAAAAGGCCAAGACTGACTAAAGGATTTTGAAGTCATTTGCATTTCGGTAACTGCAGCCAATCAAAGAAGCTACTGTCCACCATGTCTTTAGCTGACTGGAAATGGTTACAGAATGTCTCCACATGCTCCAAAGTTTCCAAAGTCTTTCAATTACCCATCATTACAAGGTTTCCTGAAGCAGGCTCCCCAGCTTTTCCCACTTAGGGAATTGTCTCTACAGTCATCTTGTAAAAAACATTTTCCTGATTCACATTACTTATGAAAAAATAATCTTTTGAAAACAAAACTAAACTTTCATGGGTTGATTATTTCTTTTATTGACTCTCCGATGTAAAAAACTGGGTTCATATTTGTACGATTTTCTTTAGTATATATGAGAGTCCAGCTGTTCTTGGATCCTGCTAACATTTTTAAAGCATGTGAGATTGTCACAATATTTCCTCACAGTTCTCTGCTAACTAGATCAACATCAACATCTAATTTCCTAGGAACCATGCTTACCTAACCATAGTTACCTAGGTTGTCTGTCTCTAAATCTTAATTACAGAATCATCATGGACTTTCCACTGGTGTAGTTATATCTTGATTCCAGTGCATAATAGTATGTTTGATTGCAGAAGACAAGATGCTGAGAGGAGAAGAGAAGGCAAACAGCACAGCTCCTTTCCTGGCTTCCTTTCCAAGAGGGTTGACTCAAGTGGAAAAATACTGAGGTCATCAAAACAGCCTCCGCTCCATTTTTCTACCATGTACTAGACAGAGTCTTGACCAAATCCCTCTAAATCTTAGCATAGGATTCTGTGCTTAGTTTCAGTGTACCAGCAAATAGAGGCAAGATTTCCTCTTTTTAGTATCCCAGCTAAAGGCGGTCTCAGAATAGGCAGAATTTGTTCATGTACTCATCTGAGAAATGGCTTCAGCTGCTCTTTTCTGCCCACAACTGGCACCCAGGCTGGGTTGCCAGGACTCGTGCTAATAATCACCACAGTTCACAGTTCATATCAGTGCAAAAATTTAAAACAAATTTGGTGGGGATGGCTTTAAACCAAGGAAATAATTTCTGGATTTACTGAGATATGTTCAACACCTTTTCTTACACTGTAAATATCTCAAGATTACCTTCAATTTATTGTATATATCTTATAGATACAATTTTTTCGCATGTTTTATCCACCTTTAGACTATTAGTTTCTGGAGGGCAGAAACAACATTTTTGCCTTTCTTTGTCTCCAGTCCTTACCATAGTGCCTGGCACGGAGTAAACATGTAATAAATGTTTGCAGACTGATTCAGCACTTCTGTTATTTGTGAACAGAGCTATGCAGCACTCTAATAATACCAACTCTGGAAAATCAGCAGGTTTTTGGATGACCTTTAAGATTTGTCTGTAATGTATTCATTAATATTTTCCTGAGGCTAGTGGAACTAGAGATGCCTTATATTCTCCCTTCCCTCCCATCCCAGATGAAAGAGTTGTGTAATTCTAAGATGTTGCCTTCATACCTGCTAGATAAAGATAGTGTAGCATATATGGCACAAACCTAATGCATTTGTTTCCCTGAAAAAATATTTGCTTGTCCTTATTGCATATCCCTACAATATCTGGTATATTGTCAGCCTGATTTCTTGCATTTTATTCCTTTTGCATTTTTTATATCATTTCCATCCAGTAATAATTAGTGAAGAATTTGTGATGCCAACCATCTTTTTATGGACTTGAAAGAAGTCTTCAGGGGAATATCTTGAGTTGGAACTGGGGCTGTGCTCTAAGGGGAAAGAGCTGAGCAATTAACCTAATCTCCTTCCCATCCACAGGGAATGCAAGTGTAATAGTAATGTAAATGTGAAGAGCTTTCCCATCCATTAATAGGCCCATGTGACCTGCTTAAGTCACATGGAAGCCTAAGACACATGAGTTTGAGTCACATAAAGCCTGTGATGGGAAGAGCTTGCTGAATGGGTAGAGCAGGAAGAATGGAGCAGGAAGGATGGAGGAGAGCTGAGAGGAAGTTGATCAGAGCAGTTAGAACTGAGGGAGAGAGAGAAAGCAGGCAGGGATCTATGAGTGTTTGTTTGTGGGAAAGCCCTAACAGGGAGAAGGTTTGGGGATGGTCGTACCCCCTGCATTGTTATTGCGTATAGATTTCTTTGTTGCTATGATGGATTTGGCTTTCTGGTGTTTGAATAAATTCTTTGGTTCTGTCTTATATGTGGAGAGTCTGTTATATTTTGCAATTCAAAATTATGCCAGTATACTCATAGCTGCTGTAGATGCTGTGAATATTGCCTTGGCACTACTAGCAAGGGGGAGGGGTATCATGTCTCCCATCCCACATTGGCTCAAATCCCAGGCACTTTATAGCTTCTTAGGGTTTTCATATGAGACTCTTCCTGAAATTCTGGCTCCAAGGTCACCATGGCTCAAACTCCCCATCCCCTAAACCTGGCAGACTTTGCTGAAATGATGGTGGAAAAAGAGAGTGATCAGCCTTACCAATTTTAAATACACAGGCAGCAAATCAGAAGAGGCTACTTCAACTAGGTAAAAGGGGAGGCATAGGGCTCCATGTTAGGCAAACAGAGCATGCTAAAAGCCAGGTTATACTCTATAAAGGCCAAAACCTTGATGTTATCCCCAGGCTCTGGGAAAATTTTGAATCCCAATTTTTTTCTTTTCAGAGGGGGGAAGGCAGGGCAGTTGGGGGTTAAGTGACTTGCCCAAGGTCACATGGCTGGTAAGTATTAAGTGATTAACTGTCTGAGGCCGGATATGAACTCAGGTCCTCCTGACCCCAAGGCCGGTGCTCTATTCACTGTACCACCTAGCCACCCCAAATCTCAATTTTTTTAAGCCATCTGTTTAAACATTTACTTTATCTTTTTAAGAGACAATTGTGATTCAAGCTGCTAACTATTCACGTTGCTAATCTGTGAGTATTATTGTTGGGATGAAATTGAGAAGAGTTAGTAGAAGAGTGTCTAAGGACTATTTAAAACTATGGTATTTTTCCAGAATTTAATCTCTGGCTGGGGTCTCAGAACTATTGAATGAATGGTAGAATGAATGGGTGAAAAAAAGCAGTCGTTAATTACATAGAATGTGCTGGAGATACAAATAGAAAACAAAGTCAGTTCCTGCTCCTAAGGAGCTCACCATCTAAAAGAGGGACATTATATATACATACATACATACATACACACATACACATACCTATATTTGTATATGTGTATATACATACATACATACAAGGGCTTAGGTGCTTGACTGATATACAGTGGTCCTTAGGGGACAGTAGCAAGGCAAATTGCACTTCAGCTAATTTTTAAAGATAAAACCATATGCATTGCTGACATCAAACCATTTGGCAAAGCTGAGGACCTGAGTGGTGAGAATGTTCTTTTCTGGGTGTTGCACAGCTGTGGCTCCTAATAAGGCAGGGAATAGAATTGTTAAGCAGTCTTTTCACAAGTGTCGCTGTCTTGGACGAGCTAAAGGTCCATGCTGCAAGTATCAGGCTGCGAATAGGTGCTAGAACACTGCTCCTTCTCACTGTCCTTTTACTGGGTCTTCATGCCCTCTAACTATGGGTGTCCCTGCAAGCTCTGTCCTGGGCCCTATTCCCTTCTCTCTCTATACTATTTCACTTGGTGGCTTCATCAGTTTTCATGAATTTAATTATTGCTTTTTTTTCCTAGTGAGTCTCAGATCTATTTAACCAGCTTGACCCTCTTTCTTTTGATCTTCAGTCTCAAATCTCCAACTGTCTATTGGCCAACCTTACACATGCTGCCCCTTGCCTCTCTCTCTCTCTCTCTCTCTCTCAAGGGACCTGGCTGTTGAAGTGACCAAAAATTAGAAGATAGATTTGCAATCTTGCAATCTCCCAGAGCAAAGAAAACACTTTTTTCCAAGGTTCTTCTAGGCAGTAACTCAGCAGTGACTGGGTTAGCAGCTGGGGGCTGGTCTGAAGCAGAACTCCTTGGCATTTTCCTGCTGTTGAGAGGAAGGCTGCTCTTCATGACTATATTCCAAAGCTTTGTCTGAGTTATTCATTTTTTTTACAGCATGATAACATTCGATTATATTCATGCATGTAGCCAGGTGGCACAGATCAAGTTTTGAGTCTGGAGTGAGGAAGATCTGAGTTCAAATCTAGCTTCAAATACTTACTAGCTGTGTGACCCCGGACAAGTCACTTAACCTCTGTCTGCTTCAGTTTCCTCAAATGATAAAATGGGGATAATAACAGCACCTGCCTTCATGGCTGTTGTGAGGGTTAAATAAGATAATAATTGTAAAGTGATTGCCACAGTGCCTAGCAAAAGATAGGTACTTAATAAATACATAAATGCTTTTCCTTTCCCCATCACATAGCAATTTGTTTAGTCACTTTCTAATTGTTATGTTTTTTTCAATGTTTGTTTGGTTCCAGTTTTTGGCTATAAAAAATTACATTCCATTCACAATTATTATTACATACTGGTCTCTTAATGCCAAATGTCAATTATCTCCTTGGGATACATATCCCTGGTAGTATACAGTCTATAGGACAAAGGGCATAAACAATTTGGAATTTTCAAAATTAAATTCAAATCATCTTGCAAAATAGTTAAATTTACAACTGCACCAACAGTGAATTAATGTGCCTTTTTTTTCTTATAACACCTTCAACAATAAATCCCTCCCCTCCTTTTCTGCATTTTTGCTAGCTTAGTGAGTATGAACCTCAAAGTTGTCTTAATTTACATTTCTTAGTTTCTAATTTTGAGCAGTTTTTAGGTGCCTATATGTGCATATATATACATATAATCATTGTCATATGTTTCTCCCAGTTGCTATTACCTCTTAAATAATTGCGTATTAAATATATATGTATAAATGTATATTATATTGATGTACTAGATGTCTGAACATGTTCCCTATATGTCATATACACATGTATGTACACATATATGGACAGTAGCTTTATTTATATATACCCGTACATACATGATACTCTGTGATGGGGCTGCTAACAACTGAGGGAATGAGGAACTTATGTTATGTGTATATAAATATGTACATATGTATGTCCTGTGTATACTTAGCAATATCAGCCTAGTAGACTGTAAACTCCTTGAGGATTGAGCCTATTTCACTTTTGTGTATATATATGCACATATAGGCATGCATATATACATACACATACAATGATTTGGCGGTACAGATAGTTCCTTTCCTGATTTCTCAGTTGTTAATATCTGTATCACTGAATATTTATATATATATGCATATATATTCTCATATATATATTCCAAAATATTTGGGGGGATACAGAAGATACTGAAGGAATGAGGAAAAGAATAAACTTTTAAAAGAGGTACAGTTGATCTACTCCTTGAGGGGAGGTGGGTGTTCCAAGACACGGACAGAGGACAGACACCATTCCAGGCATAGGGGACGACTAGTGCAAAGGTATGGAAATAAGAAATGAAATGTATAAGGAGAGCAGCAAGTAGTCCAGTTGGCTAGAATGTAGAGTGTATCAAGGGGAGTAATGTGTAGTAATCTTGGAAAGATAGGCTGGAACATATATAACCTATCCTGTCTCAGGGAGGAGAGAGGAAAGAGAGAAATTTAGGATTCAAAATCTTATAAAAATGAATCTTAAAAATTTCTTTACATGTAATTGGGAAAAATAAAGCACTATTTAAATAAAAGAAAGGCTGGAAGTAGATTGTAAAGAGTTTTAAATGACAGACAGAAGAGTTTCCATTTTATTCTGAGGGTATGGGGGAGTCATTGGAGCTTTTTGAGCAGGGTAGTGTGTTCAGATTTGTACTTTAGGAAAATCAATTTGGCAGTTGTGTGGAGGATGAATTAGGGAAGGAAAATCCTAAATGTTAAGTGGAGGCTGTTGTAATAATGCAGGTGAGAGACAAAGAGGATCTGGGTCATAGCAGTTGTATTGAGAAAAGGACTGAGATATTGTGGAGACAGAATCAATAAGAACTGGCTACTGATTAGATAATAGGGTAAGGGAATGAAGAGTCAAGGATCACTCCTGGGTTGTGATCACAAAGGATCACAAAGGAACCTCTGTGACTAGAAGAATGGTGGCGTCCTGAACAAAAAAGGGGGAAGTTAGGAACACAGATGAGGTATCATAGCAACATCTATTCTACATAGGTTAGATTCGGGTTTTTTTGTTTTTTTTTTTTTGGAGGGCAATTGGGGTTAAGTGACTTGCCCAAAGTCACACGGCTAGTTTTTGTGTCAAGTGTCTGAGATCAGATTTGAACTCATGTCCTCCTGATTCCAGGGTCCGTGCTCTATTCACTGCGCCACCTAGCCGCCCCCGATTCGTTTTTTCTTAAAATTACTGAAGTCATCCTCAAGACTTAATTGGTTCAAAGGTTTAAGATTCAAACCATTGAGTTTAGGAGCCTGTGCTTCCTGTTGACTTAGGGTCAAAATCCACAGTGAATCAGAAGCTCTTCCTTCAGGCTTCACACCAGTATGCCACCAGGACAAATGCAGAACAAGGGAAGGTCCACTCAACTGAATCCACGTTGGAGCCTTGCTGAATATTCTTTTTATACTATGACTAAGTAAACTTCCAGGAATGAAGGAAGGGAGGGAGGAAGGAAGGAAGGAAGGAAGGAAGGAAGGAAGGAAGGAAGGAAGGAAGGAAGGAAGGAAGGAAGGAAGCTGTTAGATATTTTACAAGTATCTTATTTTGTTTTCATCCTAAATCTATACGGACCAACCTGAACCAGGCATACAACATTTAGTAATAGTCAGCAAGATTAAATCTTGTTCCTTGGAGATTAGAATCCCCATCTTGAAACAGGAGAAAGGGAAATGTGAAGGAAAGCAAGATCTAAGGGATCAGAGGTTCTGAAACCTTAGCTTTGCTCTCCATAGCCTCATTGTTTCTGGAGTTGCTTCTAGCAATACTGGCCATGTACCTTGACAAGTTCCCCATTGACTTGCAGGGAATTAAAGAGTAATCATTTGAGGGTATCCAATAAGCAGAAACAGATGTGAATGTGCCCTGCATCTTTAGAAGTTATACCATGAAGATGATAAATGCTATAAATTACTGTTTGCTGAATTTTCATGATTTTTGCATTTTCAGGTGATAATGATCTCAGGGTCCACGAGTCATGGTAGGTCTAGTCCTTCCATAAAGACTAGAATTTGGGAATTGTTTAAGAATTGTATTGAATGAGCTGTTTAGGACTTTTAATATGGGATTTGGGTGTCATTGGGAACTGTACTACATGCACATTAAGACTCTGTGGAAATACAATAGGGAATAAAATTGAAAAGAAAAATGCCTGATCCTTCCCAGTAGTCCAGAGACCTTTTTAGAATTGGGGACATGGAAAACTGTGCCCAAAGCACCCCAGTTGAGTTGGTAAGGATAGGAGGGCCAGCACTTAGTCCTCAGCACTAGCAGTACCCACCAAAGGACTCAGTCCAGCAACGAGAGGTAGTGATAACATCTGTGACAGGACACATCCTCCATGGAGTACACAGTGGAACAGTGCTCAGGATTCAGCAGTGGCAGGCGCTAGCATGAGCGGTACTGCAAGCAAGGCCTCAGCTCAGTAGAAAGAGACAGTACTCTGGCCCCAGCCCAGGGAAACAGTGATAGACGTTGGAACAGGGCACTACAACTAGACCCAAGTACAGAGGGATGGCACTCTTTTCTCAGCCCAGGAAGGCAGTGGTCGGCCCATAGACGTTGGGCCCTAGAACAATCTCATCCTCCAGCCCAAGGAGAAAGTGCTCAGGTCCTGGTACAGGACATTTGCCTCAGTGACACTGGATAGGGAAGTAATTAATGGTGGCCCTAGCAACAACAGAGTGGGTTGCAATAGGCACTCTTCTCACGCTGGAACTTCCCTCTTCTAAGGCCCCTTTCTTGCATTGCTGATTTTCTCCCAGAACCTCCATTTTGAGGAAGGATCCACACTAGCAACCCTTCATTCCTCTCCTGTTCTGCTTCTGACTCTCTGATCTTTTCCACACGCCCCTCCAAATTGATATATCCCCTCCTCACTCACTTTTTCAGCTTTTATGTGTTATCTTCCCTTCTTAGAATGTAAGCTCCTTGAATTTATGTACAGTAACAGCAACCTTGTGCGATGACCAACTTTGATAGACTTAGCTCTTCTCAGCAATGCAATGATCTAAGACAATTCCAAAGTACTCATGATGGAAAATGATGTCCAGATCCAGAGAAAGAACTGAGGGAGTCTGAATGCAGATCAAAGCATACTGTTTTCTCTTTTTTTGTTTTGTTTTTCTTTCTCTTGATTTTCCCTTTTGTTCTGATTCTTCTTTCATGACATGGCTAATGTAGAAATATGTTAACTATGATTATACACATATAGCCTATATCAGACAGACTGTATGCCATCTTGGGGAGATGGGAGGAAGGGAGAGGGAAAGATTTAAACTCAAAATCTTATAAAAGTGGATGTGGAAAACTAAAAATAAATTTTAAAAAATAGGGAGAAGTCATTTTTTCCTTGTTTGCTTATATTTGTATCCCCACAGCACTTAGCACAATCCCTGGCATATAGTAAGTGTGTAATAAATACATGTTGATTTGACTTGATCCCAGCACAGCAGACACAGCTAAGGAAGGACAGCAGCACAGACAGCCCCATTCTAATCTTCTGTGTACTGTAGTCTGGAACTAATAATGCCTTTTACACATTGCTGCCAGGGGTCAGCAGTCAACTCCTTCTCAGAAAGGACTTAGAGGACAAAAAAGCTGAGTTACCTTCTTTCTGGAGATAAAGGGGGAAGAGAGATGAAGCTGTTTACCCAGCTCTTTAGCAGAGACAACTAAAGGGGTAAAGATTTCATATTCTTCTCCTGTCCCATTATGGAGCTTTCAGGGAGAGGGTGTTCCTGGCTGGCGGGACAGGCAACAATGAATAGGAAAGGTAAGTTTTGGTATTGACTTTGGTGCTGGAACAGACTGCCTGTAAGAGAGTAATGTAAATTGTTTTTACATATAACTGGGAAATATGATATACAGGCAATGGGGTATAGAAATCCACCTTGCCCTACAAGAAAGTAAGGGGAAGGAGGTAAAGGGGGAATGAGGGGATAGAAGAGAGGGCAGACTGGGGGAAGGGGTAATCAGTGTACTTGCCAGCTTGGGGTGGGGGGTAGGGGAGAGATGGGAAGAAATTTTGAAACTCAAAATCTTGTGGAAATGAATGTTGAAAACTAAAAATAAATAAATAAATTCTGAAAAAAAGTTATAAGGAAAAAGAGGGTAATATACTTTTAGGTACCTTACTACAGATGACTCTGACCCTTGATGAGGACTGATAATGACTCTGGAAATGTTATTCTTTGCTCTGTAGTCCTTGTTTTACTAGGGCTGATTCTGCTTATTATCACTAATTTACATTGAGATCCGTTGTGAACTTCAAAGATCTAACATTACCCATTACATGGATTAAATTATTAAGATACAAAGTTAGGAACGGAAACCTAAATTTTCTTCTCTTCATCTTTGGTTATATTTCATATTCTGTCACTCCTGCAGGGGACAGTACATTGTTTGATGTCTTTTTGCTATTTCTTCCCTTTGGGGAAGAAGCTGAAACACCAGCAGATGGTAGCAGAGAGTTTCGTCTTCTCCAATAAAGAGCAGAGATACTTAGAAGTGGGCAGCAGAGAGCAGCTCAGAGATGTTCAGCTCTTTTCCTCTGCTTATGTGAGGCAAGATTTTAAGAAATCTGATGGACAGCAGTGAAGAGCAGTGCAATAACATCTCAAGAGGATATTGGTAGCTATACAGCAAGAAGGCATGAATCTCCCTGGCCCAATGTTCGCCATGTATATCCTTCATGGGCTGATAGAGTGTTAATCTAAGGGGGATGCACTCCTTTTTGTATAGAGAATCTGTTTTCTTTTTTTTGTTATATTGTTTTATTAAATGCATTTTCACTAAATTAATGGGTCCTCTGGTCCAGTGATGGGATTCTGTTGTTGTTCAATTTTAAATTTTATTTTTTCTAATTTCATTTGCTTTTTAAAAAAAAATTTTGAGTTCTAAATTTCCTCCCTCCTCATTGCTCAAGAAAGCAAACAATTTGATATAGATCATACATATGGAGCGATGCAAAACAGATTTTCATATTAGCCATGTTGCAAAAGAAAATAGACCAAAAAAAGTTTTTATAAAGTAAAAAAAAGCATGTTCTGATCCGCATTCAAACTCCATCAGTTCTTTCTCTGGCAATGGATAAGATTTTTTAAAAATCATAAGTCTTTCAGAATTGTCTTGGATAACTGCTAAGAACAACTTATTCTCAGTTGATGACTGTACAATATTGCTGTTACTATATACAATGTTCACCTGGTTATGCTCACTTCACTTTGCATCAGTTCATATAAGTCTCTCCAGGATTTTTGGAAACCATCTTGCTCATTTTTTTTTCTTTTTTTGAGGGGGGAAGGCAGGGCAATTGGGGTTAAGTGATTTACCCAAGGTCACATGGCTAGTAAGTGTTAAGTGTCTGAGGCCAGATTTGAAATCAGATCTTCCTGCTTCCAGGGCTGGTGCTCTATTCACTAGGTCACCTAGCCATCCCTTACTCATTTCTTATAGCACAACAGTATTATGTCACAGTTATACACCACAAGTTATTCAGCTATTCCCCAATTGATGGACATCCCCTCAACTTCCAATTCTTTTGCCACCACAAAAAGAGCTGCTATGAATATTTTTGTATGTATTTTTGTATGTATAAGTCCTGTTCCTTTTTTAAAAAAATCTCTTTGGGATTCAGACCAGGGGTATTACTAGGTCAAAAGGTATGCAGTTTTAAACTTTAAGCAGAGTTTCAAATTGCTCTCCAGAATGTTTGGATCAGTTCACAGCTTCATCAATAGTGCATTAATGTCTCAATTTTTCTACATCTCCTCCAAAATTTATCATTTTCCTTTTGTCATATTAGCCCATCTGATAGGTGTGAGGTTGTACCTCAGAGTTGTTTTAATTTGCATTTCTTTAAACAATAGTGATTTAGGGCATTTTTATATGACTATATATAGGTTTGATTTCTTCTTCTAAAAACTACCTGTTCATATTCTTTGACATTTTATCAACTGGGGAATGACTCCTTTATAAATTTGATTCATTTCTCTATATAATTGAGAAATTTCTTTTCATCAGAGAAACATGCTATACATTTTTTTCTAGTTTTTTTTTTTTTGCTTTCCTTCTGGTCATAACTACATTGGTTTTGTTTGTGCAAAAACTTTTAAATTTAGTGTAATCAGGATGATCAATTTTACAATCCATAAAGCTCTCTATCTCTTGTTTGATCATAGCTTCTTCTCTTATCTGTTGATCTGACAGGTAAAAGATTCTATTCTTCCCTAATTTGCTTATGGTATCACCCTTTATGTCTAAATCGTGTACCCACTTTGACTTTATCTTGGTATACAGTATGAGATGTCGGTCTATGATTAGTTTCTGCCAAACTGCTTTGCAATTTTCCCAGTAATTTTTGTCAAATAGCAAGTTCTTGTTCCAAAAGCTTGGATCTTTGGACTTATCAACACTAGATTACTATGGTCATTTATTACTATGTATTGTACACTTAATCTACTCTACTGATCTACCTGCCACTCCATTTCTTAGCCAGTACCAGATTGTTTTGATGATTACTGCTTTGTAATACAATTTGAGATCTAGTACTGCTAGGCCAATTTTGGGGAGTGTGTAAGACAATGTTTTGATGATGATGCCTGACAAAATACCTTGAAGCTGAGATGGTTTTCTGGGGGCACATGTGTTGAGGAGGGCCAGGCTTTACACCAGGAAGAAGCAGAAGATACTAGGAGCCATTGTGCTAAGCTAGTAGACTATAAATGTCAAAACAGCTAGGACTTAGCATTGGTGATTTCTTTTACATATTTTTCTCTCCTCATGTAGGGCAAGATATCAGGAAACTTGTTTTTATTTATTTATTTATTTAGGTTAGCTTTTTGGAGGGGGGAAGACAGGGCAATTGGGGTTAAGTGACTTGTCCAAGGTCACATGGCTAATAAGTGTTAAGTGTCTGAGGCCAGATTTGAACTCAGGTCCTCAAGACTCCAGGACCGGTGCTCTATTCACTGCACCACCTAGCCACCCCTTCTTGTTTTATTTCCAACATGTTTCCACCAAAAAATTCATAAGGGTAGAACTCATTCCCCAATAGATAAATAGATATCAATAGGTAGTTTTAAAAGAAGAAATCCAAGCTATCAACAATTATATGAAAAATGTCCTACAACATTAATGGTTAGGGAAATGAAAATTAAAGTAATTTTGAAGTTTTACCCCACACCTGTTGGACTAGCAAAGGAGACAAAAAAATGAAAATGACAAATGTTGGAGGTGCTGTTGACTTTTGGTGGAATTTTGAATTGGTCCAGCCATTTTGGAAAGCAATTTAGAACTATGCCCAGAAAGTTATCAAACTCTGAGTGATCTAGTCATGTATCACTACCAGGCCTATATCAAAAGGAAATCAAAGAAAGAGGAAAAAGATCTATATGTAAAAAATATTTACAGCAGCCCTTTTCATAGTAGCCAAAAGTTGGGAACTAAAAGGATGTCTTCTTTCGGGGAATGGCTAAACAAATTGTGCTATCTGAATATAATGTAATATTTTTTTTTTGCTTTTAATTTTAATTTATTTTCTTGGTCACATCATTCATTTCCGCAAGGTTTTGAGTTACAAATTTTCTCCCCTTTTTGTCCCTACCCCCCAGCCCAGAACATTGATCCCACTGTAAGACCCCTCCCACAATCTGTTCCCTTTTATGTCCTCCTCCAACTCCTCTCTAGCTTTCTAGCAGGGCAGGGAGCTCCTCCCTGCCCTCGTCCCTGTATGTGTTATTTCCCAGTTGCATTTAATTGTATAGCTTTAAATACTAGATTCTTGCAATTCCTCCCCTGTCACCCACTCCCACTGGGAGGAGCAGCAATTCAATACAGGCTGTACCTGTTTAATTACACA
>JAQQSW010008027.1:0-13567 GCA_028646575.1 Pseudocheirus occidentalis
ATATGAATACATATCTGAGCATGTGTGTATATGTGTATATAGAGGGTATAGGATGAATTGAATATAAAGGGATGATACTTTAAAAGGCGAAATTCTGAGGTGGGAGAGGACTAGAATGAGAGGAGACAAGGAGAGACAAAATGGGGTTAATCATCCTACATAGAAGAGGCAAGGAATAACTGTTACAACTTTACTTTCAATTACTCTCATTGAATTTGGCTTAGGGAAGAAATGGCATAAACTCTAAACTGGGCATCATGCCACACAGAAGAGTAGGGGACATGGGGACGAGAGGGGGATGACAGAGGGGAGGGCAGGATCTGGGGGAGGGATGCTGGAAGAACACACTTCAGTAAAGGGACAGAGACAGGGTAGAGAACAGAACAACGGGGGAGAGGGATGGAAAGGAGAGACAGATGATCACTGTCACAATATGTCCACTATGAAGATGTCCTGTATAATCGCACATCCACAGTCTGTATTGAATTGCTTGTCCTTCCAGTGGGGGTGGGTGACAAGGGAGGAATCGAAAGAATCTAGATTTTAAAGCTCTGCAATGCCTGCAACTAGGAATTAAGATATACAGGGGCTGGAGTAGGGAGACCCTGCCTGCCCTACCAGAAAGTTAGAGAGCAGATCAGGGGAGGGGCTCTACAGTGGGACTGCTGTTTTGGGGTTGGGGTAGAGGAAAGATGGGGAGAAAATTTGTAATTCAAAATGTCATGAAAATGAATGATGCAAACAAGAAAACAAATTAAAAAATATTTAAAAAGAAAAAAAAGAATAACACTTTTGATTCCCCACCACTGTATAAAAAAGAAAAAAAAAAAAGAAAAGAAACCCTGTCCTACACTATATTGTGGTGGCTATCAATGAACACAATGATGCAACTGTGGTCTGGATAAGCAGTTGTGGTTTGATAGGAGTATGTCTTTTTTTTAATGGAATTCCATAAGAATTTAAATAAATGCAGCTTCTGTGTGCCCCCCCGCCAAAAAAGCCAGGGATTGATACAAGTCTCCAGCCACTGTAGCCTCATCGAAAAGGTGCTTCTAGCCTCTCTGCTAGACAAGTGATAAATTGAGTCTCATTCAAATAGGTCATCAAATCCTCCCAGACACAGTTTATCCTTGGGTTTGAGGTTAGGGTGGAGTCACAGTTTACCAACTCAGTCCCTTGAATCCAGGGCCCACTTCTTGTCAGTTTAGGTCCAGACCTGTTGAGGCTGCAAGTATGCCCAGCAGTATAATTCAGGCTGAGGCTCTTGGTCACTCCTCCCCCTATTGCAAGCAGCTAGATCCCTTTAATGGAGCAATATTCACCACCCTGATTTCATTTTAATGCTACAGTCAGATTATCTCATTCTGTTTTTCCCTTTCATTTTCCATTTTCTTCACTGTTTATGTAGCAATACCCCCCTCCACAATATGTCTCTCATCCCTCTCAGCCCTTTCCTTTCCACAAACATATCTTCCAGAAAACAGGGAATAACAAATGAAAGCTTAATTAGCTACCATACTACCATTTGCCATAGCCCATTAACTTCCCAATCCAAAACAAAAACTTACTTGATCTCTTCCTCCAGATTTCTTTCCCTTAAATCCTACTTGCTAAACTATCATTCCACGTGCTTAGTTCCTTTTAGGGGAATGGAACTACTAGGTATACACAGTCTGTTTGTTAGAATCTTCTTTCAGATTATAATTGATGTACCCCATTGAGACATCATTTAATGGAGACAGTGTGTAAAGGATGTGCTAGTATTTAAGCCATATGGGTCATAACATCCAGGATCTCAGAATTCTCTGTTTTAAGACATGCAAGGGGTTGGTTCACATCATTTATAACAGAAATTGAGTAATCCAAACATCTTTCATAGTTCTAACTTTTAAAAGATGATCTGGGGATTCTCCCATGAGTACTTTAACAATGGTTACTAGAGCATCCATTGATCAAGGTGGACAGAAAGACTTCATGGACTGTACTATCATTTTCCTATGACACATCTGGTAAATCATAAGGAAGTTCAGATTAACCAATAATATTATTAGATTTGAAAATGAGGCCAGTACCAAGAATATCCTGTATGGGTTCCTTTTTTCTCAGAAGTATACTGTCAGAGCATTACATTCAAAATCTAATTATTTTAACATATGGGAGTAATACCTGTTCTTTGCCTTACCATGAACGTCAGAAATAGGATGACTACGGGCAAGTATGTGACTTGACCATTCTAAATTTGTCTTCAAATTAAGAATACCAAAGTGGCATATCTATAAAAAATCCAGATCACTTTACACCATGAAGAAGCAATCTTACACTGCACTGCTAGGGTATGACTTCCAGACAGCAGGAACAATTGATGTACGGTATTTTAGCTTTGTCATATTTGGTATATTTTATTTACTTATAAGGAGCCATATTTTAGGAGAGTCGCTGATGAACGCTAGTACCTCCAGAAGTGGGAAACCAGAATGGTGAAGAGCCTAGGAATCATGGCATATGAGGAGTAGATAAAGGAACCAGGTATATCAGCCTGGAGAAAAGAAGACTAAAGATAGTAACACTAAAGGTCTGCAAATGTTTGGTGCATCATCATGTGGAATACATATTAGTGCTGTTCTGTGTGACTCTAAAAAAGTGAAACCAGGGCAGATGGGCAGAAGTGACAAGAAAGGAAATTTCAGCTCATTATAATCTGAAAGAGGATTCTAACAAACATGGGATAAACAATCACATAATTAGCTGCCTTGGGAACCATGCAACTAGATGCCACATTTCTGGGATCTGATGTTCTCACCTCTCAGGTCCCTTTCAATTCTCACTTCAATAATCTTTTCAATTGATGTACATATTAAATACCCACACCCCATTACATTCTCTGTACAATTTTTTCATCTAAAAATTTCTATGGAAGCCTTTTCATTTCAAAAGACATTTAACCTATAAGTGGCATTTAGTTGTTATATGTGTGAATCATTTCATATAAATTGACATTTTTCACACATCTGCCAGTTTGTTTTATGTGTTCGCAACATGTTAAAGAACACAATAAGACCCTGCTGTCCAGTTATAACTCTATGATTCCAAAACCAAAATAATAAGCTCTACTTCATGATTCAAGAGTGCACTTTTTTTAAAACAAATACTTCTTGCCAAATGATTAACACAGTCTAAACGAAGTTGAAGCTTTTTAAAAAATATTTTAAGCTATTGTTCAGATTTTAAAGTTCTAAAATGATGGTCTTTAGATGTCAACAAGAATAATCTAGTTTGAAATTGCCAAATTCCATTTGGAATCTAAGTAAATTCAATTTGTTGGGCACAAATGGAAATGAATCCACTTATTGATGAAATGTGTGGTTTACTTGACACTAAGGATCATACGGCTATAAGCAAAACTGCTCATTGCTCTCTTTCAAGATTTCAGACTTACTGGTACCAATCACCTCTGCATTAGTGGTTCCCAGGTCTCTAGCTCTCATCCACGTAAACAGAGCCATGTTTCTGGTTGAGTAGCACCATTACCATTATACCAATATTTCCAACAGAGCTTACCGATTTTTCAATGGTAGAACCATATCATCTTTCCCACACATATACTCCCTATTTCTTATCCTTACCATTCCCATTTTCTGTCTCTAAAAACTCATGCATAACAAAAATGTGGGTTAAGTACACTATACCTGGCTGATAGTTGACACCTGGGAACAGGTCCACAATGTATGTTCCAAATCAAAATATCAAGGAGGAGAAAAATGAATCTGGATAAACTGTTGGGATATGGTGGACTTTATCAGATCCACCTGAGGGAGACACATGCCTGGACATAGAGAGGGGCTAGATGCAAAGGCTATGTTTCCCTTACTGCTACACAATTTTGGAGACCTAAAAGAAATAAAAGCCACCTACCTAGAGTCTGACCTCTTGGTATCAGAGACTAAGGGCAAGTACTATCTATATTATTCCTCTGCTTTTCCCCCTCTTCCTCATCCTCTTTCTTTTTCTTTCTCCTTCTATTTCTCCTCCTCCTTATCTTCCTTTACATTTTTACATCATTTGCCTTGTTCATAGAGCATAGCACTTTCTTTGATATGGGCATGCCATGCTGGGAGGTCCTTAACCAGTAATTGCCATGTCTCACAAATGATTCCAAAGTTGTTCAGAGAGACTTTGAGGGTGCCCTTTTATCACATCCTCTGACCTTTATGTGAGCACTTGTCTTGTGTGAGCTCTCTGTAAAAGTCTTTTAGGCATATGCACATTTGGTATTCTAAAAGGGCCAGCCCACTGGAGTGGCACTCTCTGCAGTAGAGTCTGAATACTCAGCAGTTCAGCTAAAGAAAGGACTTCACTGTCTGGCGCCTTATCAGACTCATCCTAAGACAATTCAAACGGAAGTGACTCAGTTTCTTGGCATGGCAATGCTGTCCAGGTTTCACAAGCATACAACGAGGTCAGCACGATGGCTCTGTAGACCTTTAGTTTGGTAGCAGCCTCTTCTCTCCCACATTTTCTTTTGGAGCTTCCCAAACACTGATCTAACTCTGGCAATGAATGTGTCAACCTCATCATCTATGTGTACATTCCTGGAAAAGTATACTGCCAGTGTAAGTGAACTTATCCTCAGTATTCAAAATTTCTCCATTTTTGGTAGTTGATAGCTCCATGTATTGATAGTGTACTGACAGACAGAATATCTGTATGTTGATAGATAGAATTTCTGTTTTCTCAGTGTTAACTGTCAGGCCAAAACTAGCACAAGTGACAGATAATCAAAGCATACTTTGTTGCATCTCAGCCTCAGAGGCTACATTGAGTGCACAGTCATCTGCAAAAGTCATGGACCAACTCTCCTTCCACTTTAGTCTTGACTTGTTGCCTTTTTAAGTTAAATAATTTACTAACATTGTGTTGACTGACTTTGATGCCATTTTTGTCCTTGTTGAAAGCATAAGATAACATCACTGAAAATACAATGCTAATGAAAATACAAAAAAGCACGGGAGCAACACAGAGCCCTGTTTTATTCCATTTGTGACTAGGAAAGTGCAAAAGCATCATCTACCATCCAAAACCCATGCAAGCATGCTGTCACAAAAATGATGTACAATACTGGTGAACTTCTTCAGACAATCGCATTTTGCCACAGTTTTACCAGCCCTCATGACTGCTGACATCAAAGGTCTTGGTCACGTTGATGAACATTGTGTACAGACCTCTGTTCCGCTCCTAGCATTTCTCTCTTCCTTGATAGAAATGGATAATGGGGCCATGCTTGAAATACTAGGAGATAACTGCCTCTTACCATATAACCGGGAAGATTACTGTCAGCTTTTGCATGAGCAGTGGATGCCCTGCCTTGTAAATTTCTGCTAGAATAGAATCAACCCTAGGTGCTTTGTCACACAAGAGGATTCTTATGGCATTCAAAGCCTCTTCTTCAGTTGGAAGTTCTGCCAAAAAGGGATTAATTTCCACCTGAAATATAGCATCAATGACTTCAGCATAGTCTGTTGAAAATACTAGTGGGGGTGGGAGGGGCAGCTAGGTGGTGCAGTGAATAGAATAGAGCACCAGCCCTGGAGTCAGGAGAACCTGAGTTCAAATCCAGCCTCAGACACTTAACGCTTAATAGCTGTGTGACCTTGGGCAAGTCCCAACTGCCCTGCCTTCTCCTCTCAAAAAAAAAAAAAAGAAAAAATACTGTGGATAATTCATCCCATCTCTCCAGGATTATGTCCTTACCACTAATCAAGGTGATTCCATCAGCACTGAGTAGTTAAGATGCACCATGTCTTTGGCCCATAAATAGCCTTCAGGACATCATAAAAGGCTTGGCATTGCTACTATCACTGTAAAATGGAATTCTTTCTGACTTCTTACTGAGCCAAGTATCCTGCATCCCTCTTAGGTTCACTTGCACTTTACTTTTTTAAAAATTCATTTATTTTTAGTTTGAAAAATTCACTCCCATAAGATTTTAAGTTCCAAATTTTCTCCCCATCTCTCCCCTTACCTTAACCCAACATGGTGTGCATTCTTATTACCTCTTCACCCAATCTGGCCTCCCTTCTGTCACCCCACCATCCCATTTCTTTCATCCCCTCCCCTTCTATTTTCTCATAGGGCAAGACAGATTTCTATACCCCATTGCCAGGATATCTTATTTCCTAGTTGCATGTAAAAACAATTTTTTCCTTTTTTTCCTTTTTCTCTTTTAATATAAATTTTTATTTGTTTTCTTGTTTACAGCATTCATTTTCATGAGATTTTTGAGTTACAGGGGGCGGAGCCAAGATGGCAGCATAGAAGCAGCAAACTACCGCAGCTCCCACACAGCCACCCTAAACACCCATAGAATATGACTCTAAACACATTTTTGAGCTCCAAAACTCTCCAAAATACAGAAAACACATCTGTTGCTACAGGCAGCTCAGCAGGTGGGGTTCTTTGCAGCTGTCTGGGAGCCCTAGGGCTTGGCCACGGTTTTGTTTTGGGGATGGGCTGACCTTGGCTCCCAGCCTGCCATGATGTGGCCCCCCTGCTGAGCTGCCTTCAGCAAGAGATGTGTTTTCTGTATTTTTGTGAGTTTGTGAGCCCTAAAATTTGTTTAGGGTTGTATTTTATAGGTATTTAGGGTGGCTGTGTGGGAGCTGTGAAACTTTGCTGCTTCTACACTACCATCTTGGCTCTGCCCCCCATTCTATCCATGTAAAAACAATTTTTAAAATTTGTTTTTAAAATTTTTGAGTTTCACATTCTCTCTCTCTTCCTCCTTCCCCACACACCTTCATTGAGAAGGCAAGCAATTTGATATCAGTTACACATGTATAGTCATGCCAAATATGTCCATAATGTTTTCCTTCCATCTATTTCACCCCCCCCACTTATTCTATGTTCTTATTTGACCCTGTCCCTCCTCAAAAGTGTTTGCTTCTGATTACCCCCTTCCTCCCATTTTCCCTCCCTTCTATCATTCCCTCCCCCCTTATCTCCTTACCCCATCCTTTCCTGTAGGGTAAGATAGATTTCCATACCCAATTGAGTGTGTATGTTATTCCTTCCTTAAGCCAAATCTGATCATAGTAAGGTTCACTCATTCCCTCACACATCCCCCCTCTTCCCCTCCTTTGTAAAAAAGCTTTTTCATGCCATTTTTATGTGAGATAATTTACCCCATTATACATCTCCCTTTCTCCTTCTTCAAGTACATTCCTTTCTCACCCCTTAATGTTATGTTTCAGAAATCATTCCTTCATATTCACCCTGGGTGAGTTCACAGGTACAGGTGAGTTCACCCTGTACCTTCTGTATAGATAGATATCGATATAGAAAGATAGTGATAGATAGATGATAGATGATAGATAGATGGATAAATAGATAGATGGAGATATATTCCCCCCAACTATCCTAATATTGAGAAAGGTGTCATGAGTATACTAATATACTCTTTCCATGGAGGAATATAAACAGTTCAATGTTAACAAGTCCCTTATGGTTTCTCTTTACTATTTACCACGTCATGCTTCTCTTGAGTCTTGCATTTGAAAGTCAAATTTTCTATTCAGCTCTAGTCTTTTCATCAAGAATGCTTGAAAGTCCTCTATTTCAGTAAATGTACATTTTTTTCCTACTAAGGATTATATTCAGTTTTGCTGGGCAGGTGATTTGTGGTTTTAATCTTAGCTCCTTTGACCTCCAGAATATCATATTCCAAGTTCTCTGATCCCTAAATGTAGAAACTGAAAAATCTTGTGTTATCTTGATTATGGTTCCACAATACCTGAATTGTTTCTGAATGCTTGCAGTATTTTCTCCTTCTTTTGAGAACTCTGGGATTTGGCTATAATATTCCTAGGAATTTTCCTTTTGGGATCTCTTTCAGGAGATGATTGGTGAATTCTTTCAATATCTATTTTACCCTCTGGTTCTAGAATATCAGGGCAGTTTTCCTTGATAATTTCTTGAAAGATGATGTCCAGGCTTTTTTTTTGCTCACACTTTTCAGTAGTACAATAATTTTTAAATTATCTCTCCTGGATCTATCTTCCAGATCAGTTGTGTTTCTAACAAGATATTTCACATTATCTTCTATGTTTTTCATTCTTTTGGTTTGCTTTACAATTTCTTGATTTCTCATAAAGTTATTAGCTTCCATATGCTCCATTCTAATTTTGAAAGAATTATTTTCTTCAGTGAGCTTTTGGACTTCCTTTTCCATTTGGTCAATTCTGGTTTTTAAGGAATTCTTCTTCTCATTGCCTTTTTAGACCTCTTACCATTTGGACTAGATTGTTTTTAAGGTGTTTTTTTCTTCAGTATTTGGAGGTGGGTCTCCTTTAGCAAGCTGACTCGTTTTTCATGATTTTTTTGCATCACTCTCATTTCTCTCCCCAATTTTTCTTCTACTTCTCTTACTTGATTTCCAAAATCCTTTTTGAACTCTTCCATGGCCTGAGACCAATTTGTATTTTTCTTGCAGATGTTAGATGTAGGAGTTTTGACTTTGATGTCTTCTTCTGGTTGTATGTTTTGATCTTCTTTGTCACCAAAGTAAGATTCTGTGGTCTGATTTTTTTTCTGTTCACTCATTTCCCAGCAATTACTTGATTTTTCAGCTCTTTGTTAAGGTAAGACTCTGTTTCCAGTGCAGAGGGTGTATTGTCCCAAGCTTCAGGGATTTTTGTGCAGTTGTTTTCAGAAATATTTCTAGGGACCTGTAAATTTCCAAGGTAGTATAATAAAAGGAGAGGTGTTTACTCCTCTCCTGGCCTGTGTTCTGGTCTGTGAGTGACCACAAGCTCTCTTTTTTGCCTTGGAACTGTAAGGAGGATTCCCTCTCTACTGCTGCCACAAGTTCTGCCACACCAGCACTTCTTGCCCCAGGACGGTCACCCAGGATTGTGACCCAGATCCAAGCAGGGTAAAGCAAGATCCCCTGCAATCCTCCTCTGATCAGCTGCTTGATCCCCCCACCATTTGTTGGCCAAGACCTCTGGCAGTTACTGCTGCTGCTACTTCCACCACTACTCCCATACTCCTGTACTCTCACCCAAGTCCAACAGACCTTTCCTACTGACCTTTTAAGTTTCTGGCATTTCTGGGTTGAGAAGTCTGGAAACCACCATAGCCAACAGCAATTCAGTCACTCTTCAGCCTGCTCTGAGTTTGCTGGGGTCCTGTCTATGCTGGTGTGTTTTGCACTGGATTGTATTCCTCTCTCACACTGGTGCAACAGCCCTTTCCTATTGACCTTCTAGATTGTCTTGGGGCTGGAAATCTGTTTTGCTCTGTCATTTTGTGGGTTCTGCTGCTCTTGAATTTGTTTAAGAGTCATTTTTACAGGTATTTGGAGGGGCCTGGGGGAGATCTCAAGCAAATTCCTGCTTTTACTCTGCCATCTTGGCCCAACCTCTGGCATGTATCTACACTTTACTTTTGATGGAGTTAAATGCTGCCCTCTTAGAAACTGATGAATTATTCTCCTCGTAAGCCCTGTGGACTTTTCATTTTTCATTTAGCCGTTCTGAATTTCTCCATCATTTTCATCTTGATTTCAGTCTTGATGTTTGCAAGTGTTCTGGCTCAGATGAATAAATGCCGTACATCAAATATGTGAAACCTGACCACTCTTTTTCTTCTCCATTGTTGCCGCCCATATGTTGGTATAACTTCCACTCCAAGTTAGCGACAAACTGTTCGAGCTAGAAGGGCTCTATTCCACGGACATTTTAAGTCTTCTGGTAATCATCTGGCCTTGAGGAAGCTGCTTTTATTAAATGCAAATGTTTAGCTTGGAGAAAATGTCTTTGATTTGTCTAGCACTTTGCACAACACATCGCTTTTGCCATTCTCACATCCTATCTGTCTCTTCTCCTTATAATGACACAGTCTATTAAATGCCAATGTTTGCTGCAAGGGTGCTTCCATGAAGTTTTATTGCATTTAGATAAATGTAAGACAGTGTTGTTAGTGAGAAGGTCATGAAACATACAAATCTTCTGTAGAAAATGACCATTGCTGTGCTGTTTCCAGTTCCATTCCTCCCAAAGACTCCCTGTCACATCTGGTTGTTGGTGATTACTCTGGTACTAAAGTCACCTAGAATTACAAGCTTGTCCTCTTTCAGCACATTGATGATAAGAGTCTCCAGGTCTTCATAAAATTTTCTTTCACTTCTTCAGGGTTCACCACATTGGGAACATATACACTGATGATGGTGGCACGGTGATGTTCTACAAGTGGCAGTCGCGTTGTCATGAGCCTGCTATTCTCTCCTTTTGGGAGGTATACAAGCTTGTTGATTAAAATAGCTTTGATTGAGAAACTTATGCCAACTTCATGGAGTTGCCATCCCTGTAGCCACACCAGAAAAACACGTAACCAGCTCTGACTTCAGTAAACTAGCATTCGTTTGTCAGTCTTGTTTCACTCGTGGTTGCTATTTGGTTTCAATACGAGCTGAGTTATCTCTCAACAAGAAGTGTTCATCTTTCAGGTCTCCTCAGTTTCATGTTTTCCATAAGCATGAATACACTCCATATACCAATGAGTGGAATCATCTTTAAATTTTTGTATAATTTTTTTTTGCATTTCATCTGTAGGGTAGGATCTCCACCTGACGGTGTAAGAAGGTCAGAGTTAGGTGGAGCATAAAAATTTGAGGATACTTCTTCTATCCTCTTTCTTACTCCAGGAGGTAAACAATATGGTGTTTTTAAAAGGCTGCTCCGGCACCCAGAGGGCTGCTGAATCCCACTGCTGCTTCAATGAAGTAAGAAGATGACCCTATGGGGTAGGCCACCTATAGCTACCATCACCACAGGACTTTGAGGTAAGTAAAAAGAATATCCATTTGAATCCCATTAGTTACCCTCAACCTAGTTTAAGCCTATCTGCCAAAATCGTTTACTAGGGTGTGGCCACTGTGCATATTACAATTTCTTGGCACCGTAGGTGATGGTTGGGTGACAGATGGACACCAAAAGTAGAAGTTGTGCTGAAAAGGGCTCGGTAGTTCTCACACCAGGGGCACTAGATTTCCCTGAATGCCTGCACACCTCACCTCGATGTCCACGTTGTTATGGAACTTTAGGAAATGACCTCATATAGAGATTAGGAAATATTGAGGGATTTCCCAGGACGGCTGGATTACATTAGCATAATCAATATCCCAATTCAGAGAGAGCCACTATTGGCATTTTCCAAGCTTTGAGAGCCCTTCAGCTCTTTCTTTCTTTTTCTTTTTTGTCATGACACCTGAAATAGTCGTAAAGGAAGAAAGGTTATAGAACTAAGAAATGTCCTGAAGTCACAACTCTGCCATCTGACCAAAGCTTTTCATTTCCCCAAACAAGAATAAGACTAAATATTGAAGAGGTGGGGGGACAAGGGAGTGGGAAGTCAGGTAAGACCAGAAGGTGGTGGTGGTATGCTGGGATCAGGGCATGCCCTCTGAGATGGGACTACAGAAGGTGAAATCTGAAGTAACAAGTGTAATTTTGGAAAATATCTCACCCACAATCTCTCTGGTTTGTGACCTCGTCTAGAGAAACCATGACAACATCAATATCACATCCTCCAAAGAATTTTTCTGCATCTTCACACCCACAAAACTTTTAACCTTTTTCTTTCATCAATGATACACCAGCCTGAAGGCCTTTCTCTTACCCCTTGTAGCTTTGTTGCTATTTTTAGTCTTGGTTTGGAGCCTACATGGTTCCCTTTGGGAGCTGTATGGATGCACAGGCTTCTCTCTAGCTATCTGTGCAGCTTGGTGTCTCTGTCTTTTCTGCTTTTGAACTGTAGGGTTCCTCATGTCTAGAGGCAATTTCTCAGCATGTCTCCTACATTCTCTCTCCACCTTTTCACAAAATATATAATCCCTGCACATTACACTGGTGTGCCATCTTCCTTCAAATATAATAAATGCCCTGTGCTATCAAACATTGGCAGGTTACAAGGATGAAACATGTCGTCCCTGGGGCATTGCATATCAGCATGGTCACTAGCTGGATGATATGATCATGTCTACAGTGACTTGATGTCATTTACTCAAATCTCCCTGAGTCTTTAACTCCAGTTCTGGGCCATGGATGGCCTAGCAGCTGGAGGAGGTATCCAAGTGGTATCTTGGATAGTTGTTGTCCTTTGTTCTCAAAGAAGACCAAAATTACATCACTATGCTAGAGTCAAGCTTCAATGTATGAGACTTGTGACTGATCTGACCAATATGAGCTGAGGATGCCCTGCCACAGATTGGGCACGAATAGTCCATGTGAACAGTTGAGATGGATACTTTAACTCTGCATGTCCTGTGCTCCCTTTGAGCTGTTTCAATTCTGCTTTGCTCATAGAGCACATCACCTTCTCTGATGTGGGCATACCATGCTGAGCAGTACTGTGCAAGTGTCTCCTGTGTCACAAAATCAGTTCTAAAGTTAAGAGAGACCTTGAGAGTGTCCTTGTATTACTTCTTCTGACCATGAAATAGTCTTTTTGGCAAGTGTACATTCTGCATTTGAACAACATGGCCAGTCTATCTGAGTTGCACTCTCTGAAGCAGAGTTTGAAGGCTTGGCAGTTTAGTAAGAGCAAGAACCTCAGTGTCTGGTACCTTATTCTGCCAGGTGACCTTTAAAATCTTCCTAAGACAATTCAAACAGAAGTGATTCAGTTTCCTGGGATGGCACTGCTATACTGTTCATGTTTCACAGGCATACAACAATGAGGTCAGCACAATAGCTCTGTAGACTTTCAGTTTGGTTGTCAGTCTAATACCTCTTCTCTCCCATACTTTCCTTCAGAGTCTCCCAAACACTGAGCTAGTTCTGACAGTGACTGTGTCAACCTCATTATCAATGAGGTTGTCAGTAATCAACCTGGAAAGCACACTACCAAGGTAAGTGAACTTATTCACAGCATTCAAAACTTTTCCATTTGCTTCAAACAATGGTTCCATGTATGGATGGTGTGGTGGTGGCTGATGGAGAACCTCTGGGATTTTTTGGTGTTAATTGTTAGGCCAGCCCGCAGCTCCCATGGAGCCACCCTAAAGGCCCATAAAATATGACTCTGGACAAATTTGAGGACTCTGAAACTCACAAAAATACAGACAACACATCTCTCGCTGAAGGCAGATTGGCAGCAGGGTATCATTGTGGCAGGACGTGAGTGGAGGCGCCCCAGCCTGAAACCAAAACCAAACGAGGCCAGGCCCCGGGGCAGTCAGGAGGAGCTGAGTGGAGCAGCAACCATTCTACAAGAGAGAAGATCTACAGACTCCAGCAACTCCACATCTAGTAAGGTGTAAAAAATAGAGATTAGAGAAAGGCAGCTAAGCAGGAGGGGCTCATTGCGCAGGCATGCAGGCTGGGAGCCAAGACCAGCCCAGCCTGAAACCGCCATGCGGCCAGGCTTCAGGGTGGTCGGGAGGAGCCGAGCCTCCCAAGCCACAGCCTGAGTCTACTTCAGAGAAGATCCAAAGCACCTCAAGCTATCTTCACATCTACTAAGCCAGGATTAGAAGTCAGTGAAAGTGAGTGAAGCTTTCAAGCTAAATTTG
>JAQQSW010008029.1:0-13565 GCA_028646575.1 Pseudocheirus occidentalis
GGCCTCTCTGAGTTTCTCTCCTCTTATTAATTAATGGGTCTAATCCTCTGCATTTCTTTTATACCTGATACTTTGCAGTAATAAAAAATACATATATATCGTTCATCTTGACACCCTTTCTGATTTTGCTTTCTCTCCTTATTGCCTCCCCTCAAGCCTTAATTAACCCTCAGTGTTATAGTTTTGCTCCTTTCTCTTTCCATTTCTTGAAACTGCCTTACCCAATATGTTGTAGCAAGCTACTTCACAATCAGAAACTCAAGATGAAAAACAAACTCTACCTTTCTTCTGATTTATTCAAGCACATCTTTGCAAAGAGAATAGATATTCCACAGGAAATAGTCAAATTATTTCACTGAGACCCCAGAGTAAAAATATCACATCCAGCAAATGGAAATGTGTTTTAGAGTCATCAGCCTGGAAAAGACTTTACTTGGAGCATAAGAAAAGGTCATAGACACTGCAATATAGGTTTTGCAATCACAGGACCAAGGAGTCTATAATTCCTTTCTAACTGATAAAGGATGAAAATGTCAAATGTAGGGGGCAGCTAGGTGGTGCAGTGAGTAGAGCACCCACCCTGGAGCCAGGAGGACCTGAGTTCAAATCCAAACTCAGACACTTACAAAACTAGCCTTGTGACTTTGGGCAAGTCACTTAACTCCAATTGCCCTCCAAAAAGAAAAAAAAGGCAACTGTACTAATATCAATGAGAGAGGGAGATCCAAAAGAAAACTGAAATCTAATGGAAGTGTGATAATCATGCACTTTGTTTTCACTATTAGGTAGAGGTACTGGACCTGTGATTTCAGTGGTAAAGGGAATTCTGAGCAAGGAGAGCCCCATCTTCCCCACCTCATCAATGTAGGTCTACAGCTGTTTTCTGCAAATCAGAGTCCTAGAAAGATACCTGTGGTACTGAGAAAGATACTTCATCATCAGTCTTTTGAAGCATGATAGTTCATTGCTTTAGTCAAAATTCTAAGGTCCTTTAGAGTTGTTTTCCTTCAAATTACCGTGTCATTACATAATTATTTTCCAGGATCTGGTCACTTCATTCTATATCAATTCATACAAGTCTGCCCATATTTCTCTTTATTTGTTAAATTCATCATTCCCCATGACACACAAAAAAATTTCATTACATTCAAATACCACAATTTATTCACCCATTCTTCAATGGGACACCTATTTTCTTTTCAGTTCTATGCTACAACATCAAATAACAATGACAATCAGAAAAATAAACATTTATATACAGTTTTAATGTTTGCAATTTAAGCATTACATTAAAAATACAAACATTTATAAATATTATATACAAAAGCAACTGTTGAAGCGTTGGGGTGCTCAGGACCCCAAGATAGCGACACACTGGGTCCTGCCTAGATGACCCAAGCTTCTTTCAGTCAAAGTAAAACAAAGTTTATTAAAGATTCACCATACTGGGTAGACTCTTAAGGAAGTTGAGCATTTGAATCACTAATGCCACCTAGTCAGATTGAATCTGAGCACCTTCATGGAGGCAAGATGGATCTTATATACAGAAAGACTGTGGGGGAAGATCTAGAGTCGATCAAGTGGTTTGGTTGACTAGAGCAAGGGTTTGGGAGGGTCTTGATGGGAGTGGCCGGTAGCTCAGGTAACTAGAGGTCAGACACCAGGAACCAAGAAAATGGGATTCCGATGGGGCTCAAGGGTGAGACTTAGTGAGGCAATCTAGAGGTAATAGAGAATGGAGGGTTAGGCTAGGTTAAGGGTAACAGATTTGGGTGTGAAAAGCCAGATTAAGTGGGAAGATTAGAAGAGAGTTCAAGGTGAGGTTTTTCCAAGACCTGTGGACAAATGGAACTCAAATTCTTTGGGGGTAAAGGGTGAAGGTCTTGGCTTGGACCTGCATGCCAATAGTACGATACCAAGTCTGTAAACTAATTTAGGTAGCATTGAGTTTAGGCTCTGGGATCCTTCTTGAATCTTCCCACTTGATCTGGTGTTCCCCAGAGGCCAAAAGCCTTCCATTATCACTATGACTGAATCTCTGCTACCCTTAACTCAGCCTAGCCCTTCATAGTCTCTTGCCTCAGATTGTTTCCCACTCTTGATCCCAGCAAAATCCCATTCTCTCGGTTCCTGGAGTCTGACCTCAGTCCCATCAAGATCTCATCAAGACATCTCCTCAAGACCCTTCCCAAACCCCTCTTCTTGACCACTCCTAGATCCTTCCATCTTGCCTCCATGAAGGTACTCAGATTCAATCTACCTCAGACTCAGTTGTGTCAGATTATTCTGGCCCTCTTGTCAATTCAAGTGTCATAAATACAGGACAAATAAGGTTTTAGCTTCTTAAGAGTCTACCCATTATGGTGAATCTTTAATAAACTTTGTTGTACGTTGGCTGAGAGAAGGCTTGGGTCCAATTCATTCGGCAGGACTGGGTGTGTCAGTATTTTGGGGTCTCAAGCACCCCTAGACCCCAAACCTCAACAGTATTATCATTTTCATTCTATTGGCATAGTCCAAACATAAGTAATTGCTATATCTATAATGTCTTATTTCTTTTTTAAGTAAAATCAGCATATTTTTAAGATTTATAAAACTGCTTTGAAAGAACAACTGTTCTAGAAAACTCTTAATACAAAACAATACTTTTCTTATGTCATCTTAATGTGGAGAAATAATCAAAGCAGAAAATGCCATAAAACTTGCTCACTAATTGGGGAACAGAGAAAAGGCATGTGGAAGAAAAGTATTGTCACATTTCAAGAAATTGCTGATGACTTCAAGTACCAGATAATCTAAAAAGTTCACATGGTTAAATCTGTTAAATTCTTGGCATCAGCAATAAGGGTCTTTGGTCACTGAGTATTAACATAAATCATAAATGTTGAGATTTATTTAAGTGTTTATTGAAAACATAAGTGTTTATTGGAAATATCAGAATGCAAGCAAATGTGGTTAACTATGAAATGAAAGTTCCTACATGGAATGACAGTTTCTATGTTCCGTTACTACATATATTGCAAGAAAAGAAACTTTCTGAAGAGAGAACAATATAAACAAATTTTGGTACATTGTTTTATTGTTATTATTTTCTTTGAAAAAATTGTCTGCTGTTTCTTTAATTTTGGGACCCACAGATTATTTAGAACTGTATAATTTTGTCTACCACTAAGTCTGAATCCTTTTTATTTTATTTTATTGTATTCAAATATGTTATTTTATTCAAATATTTTATTTTTATTAATATTTATATTATTTATTTTAAATATTTAAATATTTGTTTAAATTAAATATTAATATTTATGAATATTTTATTCAAATGATATTTCAAATAACATTTTTAAATTTTAATTTTGTTCATCTTTTTATCTCTAGTACTTTGCATAATGATTTAAGCATGGTAGGTGCTTAATAAAATTGAAAACACTCCTGTGATTATATACATACATATAGGAAAGAACTAACTCCTAAAAAGATTTACCCTAATGTAACTTCCAGTCATCTGGGATTTACTTTTTTTTCAATCCTCCTTCTTTTACAACCTTTGCTTGAGCAAAAATTATATGTAACTCAGTGACTTCTAAGCACACAATGACTGCTCTCCTAGTACAAAAAAAGATCCTCAGAGAAAACCATTTGACTAATAGTAATGCTTGAAATACAGTTGCCACCTGCCTCCTGACATGATTTCCAAAGAAAAGTCATGCTTAGGTTTAGTAACTATATTTTTGTTTCTAATGCTGGTGTCTCTAGAAATATAAATATAGCACTGTATTGTATTGTCATGCATTGTATTTCTAAGTGATCTAAAACATATTTGAATTCTAAAATAAGGAAATAAACTCCATAAATGAAAAGAACAGAAACACAACAATTAAACATTGTATCATTATAAAGACTAAGCTTGGTTAGGAAGAAAAGATCAGAATATAAATGCATCTTAATACTTTCTAGAGGTAGGATATTGTAGATAAAAAAAACAAGGCATACACTATCAGACTTCATTAATGTATTAGCTAATTTTTTAAAGCTATGTTTTTCCTTTTTCTTCCTTGGGAAAAAACAACAACAACAACAAAGATTCTTTGCTTCAGAGGATGGCTTCCTGTGTGGAAGAGCAGGAAGAGATATGTTTAGAAATGTAGAACAAAAGCTAGCAATATATATATATATATGTATATATTTTTTTTAATTAGGAAATAAAATGAAAAATTAGAACAAAGTTGAGTATTATCCTTTGATGAGAATGCTAAGAGTATGGTGAAAACATTTTTCTTTTGTTTCTTTACAACTGCAATTGGATTTATCTTTCTTGAGACTCAGTCCCTAGGTATTGAATAGGTCTTTGGTAAGAAGAGCATTGACATGGAAAATAATTTCTTCTCTATCTCTTCCGCTGACTCACTGTATAACTCTGGGCAAATGACTTAAGTATGACTAAAATTTTCCAAACTGTAAAACTGAATCTAGAATACTTGCTTCCTTCCTTTCCCTCCAGGATGGTGAACCAGATTTTTTTAAAGTTTTTTTTTTTAAACTTTTTGGAGCATCTTAAAGATAGATTCTACAGACAGTCAGTAGGTATTTGATTTTGTGCCAGATTGTTCCCACAAAGCTATCTTTCTGTTCTGGCCTTGTACTAATTATCCATCTGTATCCAATTTATCCTCTCATGAGAGGCAGGTGGATTTCCTTGAGGAAGCTCAGTGATTATCATCCTTTTAGAATGGGAGCCCCTTGAGGGAAGGGAGCCTGTTCTTGCTTTTCTCTAGGGTCTTTAATACAGCATTGTCCCATAGAAAGCACCTTAATAAATGCTTAATTATTGAATTACTGCTCCCAATAAGAACCATCCATTCCAATCACACTGGCTTCTTGAACAAGCCGCCTCATTCCCAATTTTACTAATGTTATTCTCTAGACTGGAGTGCCCTCCAGCCTCCTCTCCATCTGTACAAATCCTACCCATTTGTCCAGGCCCAACTTAAGTCTCCTCTCATCCATATTCTTAGCTATTCAGTCCTGGATTGATATTTATTTACTATGGCTTCCTGCAGCACCCATTAAGTATTTAGTCTTATAAGGGCTCATCTGTTTCCCTTTTTCATAAATGCAATATTATCTTACCCAGTAAGACTGTAAGCTCTTTAAAAACAAAGGCAGTTTCTTAAACGTTTGAGTGCTGTACAGCCCCAGGTTCTGTGTTAGGCACAAAGACTGGGCTCTTCTGAGTTTAACTGACTAGAGAACACTGAGAAAAGACCACTAGATTTGGCCCAGATAAACCACCAGGAGTCAGGATGTCTTTTCTGAGCCTTAAGCTTGTGTGAAACCCTTGACACAGGAAAGCGAGCTAAAAATTTCCCAAGGGGTTTCTATGAGATTTCCAGAACTTCCTGAATTTGCCCTGGCCAGTGAGACCACAAGTGAAGACTTTCTCACAAGGTTTGGCACATCCATTTCTAGTCCTAGCTGAAAGTAGGAAGTAGAGAGAAACACATGATGTTTCAATTCTTCCACAAAACTACAAAAAATCCACATTTAGGTTATTGGAGTTTGTACCAAAGATTGGGATTTATTCCAATTTCACCTATTCCAATTCACTCCTATTTGAAGAAAGCCCTGGGAAAAACATTTCTGGCTTTTTAAAGTACTTTTTGTGACTTTTTTTTTGCCCTAACCAGTGTTGAGCAAGGCCATAGACTTGGGAAGAATCTCCAGAAAACTGAGTTTCACAACAGGTGGCAAATTATAGTGAGACTAAAGTAAAAAGGAATAAATATGGGCAAAATAATAAAGTTATAATATGATTACCTACTGTAATAGGACCAGCATTTCCCTCTTGTAGCTCCTTTTCTCCTACCAAAACCATGGAGAAATTTCAGCTAAATGAAGACACAGCTGCCCCTCACACGAGGTGATTGGCCCTGCTTCCCTAATTCAGTTTCTTTCTCCACCCTCACCTGCCACGCGAGCCAGCTTGAGGGACATCTAGGGCAACAATCTAGGGACATCTGGGACTTGATTGGCCTGACACAGCTTTTTATAGCACCTTTTTTGTGCCTGAAACTGTGCCACATGCTTTACAATTATCATTTCATTTTATCTTTACAACAACCTTGAAATATGTGCTATTATAATCCCCATCTTACAGTTAGGGAAATGGAGGCAAACAGAGGTTAAGTAACTTGTCCAAGGTCACACAGTTACTAAATATGTTGGTCAAATCTGAACTCAGGTCTCCCTGACTCCAGGTTCAATACTCTCTCCATTCCACCAACTATTTACTTCCAAATCAGAGGTTGGGGTTTTAGACCAAAGATTACTTGAACTATAAGCTGATTCAAAGCCTTTTTCAGGGTTTTAGTTAAATCACATGAAGGATCACAGGAAAAACAAAACTGAGATCCATTTTATATTTTACTTTTGTTTCCTGAGTCCTATAAAAGGAATTCATCACCAAATATCCAGCCTACTAGTGATTTGTAGTTCAGTCATTCAATTGTGCCCAACTCTTCACGATCCCTTGGACCATAGAATACCAAGCCCTTCTCTCCTCCACTATCTCCTGTAAGTCTGCCCAAGTTTACCACCCATGGGGTTTTCTTGGCAAAGATATTGGACTGCCTTGCAATTTCCTTCTCCTGTGGATCACTTTTTGTCAGAACTCTCCACTGTGACCTATTCATCATGCACGTGGCCCTGCATGACATATCTCATAGTTTCATCAAGTTACAAAGGTCTCCCCCGCCACCTGCCAAAAAACAAAAACAAAAACAAAAACAATCAAAATCAAAAATCCAAAGCAGTGATCAAGGAGAGGCTACTGGTGATAGGAGCATCCATATTTATGTGGTTTTCTGCAAGTAGACAGTTTGTTACTAGTCAAGTCAATCAACTGGTATTTACTAAGGGTCTACTGCGTGCTGAACACTGTGCTGGGAACACAAAGAAAGGCAAAAAGGCTCTTAAGGAGCTCACGGTCTAATGGGGGAAACAGCATGCAAACAACTATGTACAAATAAGATGTTTGCATGATAAATTTGGGATAATCTCAGAAAGAAAACACTGACATTAAGGATGATGGGGAAAGACTTCCTGGAGAAGGTGAGATTCTAACTGAAATTTAAAGGAAGCTAGGAAGCAGAGATGAGGGAGAGAGCATTCCAGGAATGAAGAACAGTCAGGGAACATACTAGGTGGCATGGGACAAGCAAGGAAGACAGTGTCCCTGGATTGCAGAGTATGAGGAAGGGAGTAATGTGGAGGAAGACTGAAAAAGTAGGAACCACGCAGGTTATGAAGGGCTTTAGAAGTCAAACAGGAGATTGTATATTTGATCCTGAAGGTGAAAGGGATCCCACTAGAATTTATTGAAGGGTGGATAGGGAGGAAATGATAAGGTCAGACCTGGACTTTAGAAGGATTCATTTGACAGCTGGGTGGAGGATGGCCTAGAGTAGGGGGAGACGAGTCAGGGAAACCAAGCTGCAGGTTGCTGCCATACTCTATGAGAAGAAGGGACCCTGCATCTAAGACTAGACTTAAAGCAGTGGTTCTCAACCTTCCTAATGTCACGACCCTTTAATACTCATATGTGGGTGTATGTGCATGTGGGTGGACCCACCTGGAGACAGAAGAGCGGTGTCTTGGTTCCTAAGATGATCAGAAATACGTTTTCTGATGGTTTTAGGTGACCCCCAAAGGGGCCACCACCCATAGGCTGAGAACCACTGAAAGCCTTTTGAGAATGGTAAAACCTCTCTGAACTTATGTTCTGTTTGCATAGTATTTGAGGATTCAATGTTACCTCTGTACCCAAAAAGACACATCAGAACAGTACTTTGTGGAAGGCCTGAAATTCTGTCATATTTAAAATATATACTATGTAGAAATATTGTGGATATTGGTGAAAGGGAAAATTCTAACACTGGAGATGTCCCAAAGTGGAATGAACTTCCTGCAAGGGAATGAGTACATTATCATTCACTAGACATCTTCAAACAATGGCTGGGTGGTTATTTATTGGGAATGTTGAGGAGGGACTATTTTGTTCAAGTGCGGCTTGCTCTAGATTTCCTTGAGGGAAGATACTATCATTCTTTTTGTTGACATTTGTATCCCCAGAGTTTAACATGATACCTGACACACTATAGACACTGTATAAAGGATACTTTCCTTCTTTCCTTCCATACTTCCTCCCAAGAAAACAGCCCCAGAAAAATTAAGTGACTTGCCAAAGGTCACACCATTTGTGTAATATCTGGGAAAAGTACAAAATTATTCACGTCCATTCCAGGTTTGTCTCTATTATACCACACTATCATATATTTTAGAAACTGTAATTTAGTGATAAATACTATTTTATATTATACTTGATTCTCCTCATTTTGAAATACAAGTGATAAGACTTTTTGAAGGCCTTTTTTTATCTCTATTTGTAAACTTCAGTGCCTTTGCTAACCCTATCTCTTATGTCTGTAGCGCAGTAACCCATTCAGCGCCATTACTCTAAGACCTTTCTACCAGTTTAAACCATAACACCCTTGAAGACATAGCTAGAAAGTGAAGCTTTCTCTATCTCTTCCCCCTTAGAACTCTTTTAGCACATGACAAATTCTAATGTGTATTAGTTATTTCCTGTAACTGTCTTTATCTTCCAAACTAGATTACAAACTCTTTTAAGGCAGTGGCTGTAAATCATATTCATATTTTATCCCCCATAGTTCTTATCCAATCATTGGCCTTCAGCAAATATGTATTTACTTTTATTGGATTGAACTGAATTGAAACAGTATCACTGAAACTGTCTATCAAGGAGTGGAAATAGTAAGACCATTGAAGCATGATCAATTTAGAAAATTCTATTAGTATACACTTTAAGAAACCAAGTAAATCAGCCTTCAACTCACCCAAAATAAAACAGTTGCAGATCTGGACATTATGAAATGTTTAGATATTTGGATTATGGTGTATCTTAGAATGCCATCAAGTTTTGATTTGACAAAAGGAGCAAGAAGGTGATTTGGGCTTAGACTCAGATTCAAAAGAACTTAAAAGTCAAATGCAATATCAAAGGCAGAGTAAATTTTTATTTAGGATAAACGCAGGCACTGGTTGAAATATGAGCATAAATAATGGGCATATAATACTGGTCTGCTATTACTTCCTGTTTGCTCTTCATTTAGATCTTCCAATTGGACTGATGGAAAAGTCCTGGTTTTTGAGGGGAACTTAATTCTTGTGTTAAAGGTCTTACATTGTTGTTGTAAGAACCACAAAATGATTTTTTAAAAGAAGTCATAACATTCTGGAGCATTGTCTGTAAAAAGAGATTCTTACCAAAGAGCCTAGAAAAGAGAAGTTGGTTGCCCACACTTGTTGTTTTGTTAGTTATTAGAAGAGTTCACCAAAAGGGATAAACCATGACCAAGAGTTCCCTTTGCTTCACTTTAAAATAGTTCTCCTCTTAGGCCTATGCCAATACATTCCTTTTTAGAATTAAGAAGCAAATAAAGACAGAATTGCATGTACATTAATGATCCTCACTCATGTTATGTCTGTAGGACGACTTCAAGGAATGAGAATGGAGGGACAATAAAGAGAAAGAGAAGAGAGGACAATAAAGAATTTTCATATACCTCCATGTTGGTATAAGTATGGTTCCCATCATCATGAAACCATGGCTTATGGTTTGATTGCTTTCAGGAAGTTTTTATCAATGCACTGAACCTGCAATTGGGATACGTTGCCACCAGATGGTGATAGTGTCTTGGTCATCAACATGATGTCCAAATTAAAGGACAAATCAATAAATCGCTGAATGTTAGAGTTAGAGCAGAGTTTAGGGTTCCTCTAACATAAAACGTTCTCTTTGCAGAAGGAAACTGTGGTTCAGAGATGGTAAGTGACCTGTCCAAGAAAGATTAGTCCTGGGACTAGACTAACTCAGGTTTCTTGCCTCTGGCAGGGTTCCGTGATCTTCCCATCATGACAAATTATCTCTTCAACAGAAAACTAGAAAAAAAAGTGCCAGGCATAGTAGTGATGTGGGAAGGTGTGTGGGGGTGGCCTTCAGTTATTTACAACTTACATACAGGACAAATGTTTTATTCTGCAAAGGGGATATTGCTCTCCTGAGTTGGAGGGTAAAAACTTGTGTTAAAAAAGATATTCACATGGGGCCAATTTGTTTTTTAAATATATTATAAAACCTAACTGCTGCTACACTTTTAAATAGCAAATCATTTCAACAAGGTAAAAGCATGATTCATATCAGGAAAAGAAATGCCTTATCTTTACTTACATACCATCTTTGCTACATTAGCTCATTTGATGTTTCACATGCAGGTAGTTGGGCATATTGGAGTAGAGTTAAACAGAACGTTATTAGTGTTATCTGTCATTTCCTGTTCTCTTACTCATTGCTTGCTCCCCTCTTAGAAATTCCCTTTCTTTTAGTCCTTGTTTTGTTAGATGGTCTTTCTCTATGGTTTCCAGGAAAAAACGACCCATTTTACTGTCTGGCTTATAATATGTAGGATCATAGAAATTTAGACTTAAAAGTAGGAAAATGAAGCCCAGACAAGTTTAGTGACTAGATAAAAGTAACATAGTAATTCAGTAGTAGACTGGCAACTACAATTCAGATTCTTGAATTCCACCCACGTGGTGTTTCATCTCTCCTCAACCAAGTTCCTCAACTTGGTGCTTCATATTTCCTGTGGATTACCTTTAGTTAATACGGTAGACTTAGTGTTGTTGAATTATCACTTAACTTCTGTCTTTCTCAGTTTCCTCAAGTGTAAAATGTGAATAATAGTAACACTTATCTCCCAGGGTTGCTGCTAGGACCAGACGAGATAATATTTGTAAATGGGGAATATTTGTAAATGCAGAATGTCTGCCCCTTAATAGGAGCTTAATAAATTCATGCTTCCTCCCTTAAATTGTTAAGCAGTTTCAGGGGGCTATTTGCTTTTCTGGCAATTTTATACTTTGTAGGTGATTTCTTTACCTGTGTTTTCATGATATCTATATTTCAAGAGATATCTATCTCTTCATTCGTCTTCCTATACTTTAAGTCAGTTTTAATACAGTTTAATATGGAACAATGCTTACAACATGTGACGTGACATGAGAGGAATTTGTCTGGGCATGGCTGTTGGCATTTCCCCTGTAGAATATAAGTTCCTTGAAGACAGGGACTGGCTTTTTGTCTTTGTATTTGCAGAACCCACCACAGTGCTTTGCCTCTAGTGTGAATTTTAAAAGTGCTTATTAGGTGACCAAAAGAACAGATACATAGCAAAGGATGAAAGAATGTTTCTTTTTTCTCTCTCCATAGTCTTAGTTCTACCCTTTCCAATCCCATTCCACTCAGGAAAATTCCAAATGTGAATAATTCAAAATTGAATTTCATGCTCTTAAAAAAAATGCCATGTATCAATTTAAATTTCAGAAAAGGTCCCCTACCATTGTGAACATCACCATTCATACTTCAGGTGCCTCCTAACCAGTTTCCACTTCAACAATCCTGATAATCTACGCTTCTTCATGCCTCTGTCAGACATCTTTTTTTTTCCTGACTCCAGGCCTAACTCTATCTACTTTGTCACCTAACTGATCTAACTGTTAGTATTTCTTTTTTTTTTTAATTAAAAAAATTATTCACTTTTAGTTTTCAACATTCATTTCCACAAGATTTTGAGTTACAAATTTTTCTCCCTGTTCTTCCCTTATCCCCCACCCCAAAATAGGGAGCCTATTGAATACTCCCAATCTGATATCTCTTGTATCCTTCCCCACCCCTGCAACTTTCTAGTAGGGCAAGATGGATTTCTATACACCAGTGCCTGAATATCTTATTTCCCAGTCGCATGA
Source organism: Pseudocheirus occidentalis (assembly GCA_028646575.1). Taxonomy (NCBI): domain Eukaryota; kingdom Metazoa; phylum Chordata; class Mammalia; order Diprotodontia; family Pseudocheiridae; genus Pseudocheirus; species Pseudocheirus occidentalis. Next base: position 11,884 of record JAQQSW010008029.1, read on the forward strand.
AAAAAACACAATTTTTTAAACATTAGTTTTTGAAACTTTGTTTTCCAGAGTCTTTCCCTTCTCCCCTCCTCACCCTCCCCCACCCACTGGGAAGACAAGCAATTCAACATATGTTGTGCATGTGTAGTTATGCAAAACATTCCCAGAGTAGTTATATTGTGAAAGACTAACTGTATTTCCCTGCATCCTATCCTGTCTCCCACTTATTCTGTTTTCTACTTTGACCCTGTCCCTTTTCAAAAGTGTTTGCTTCTAACTACCTTCTCCCCCAATCTGTCCTCCCTTCTATAATCCCCCCCCTTATCCCCTTCCCCCTAGCTTTCCTATAGGGTAAGGTACCCTACTGAGTGTGTATGTTATTCCCTCCTTAAGCCAAATTCAATGAGAGTAAGGTTGACCCATTCCCTTTCACCTTCCTGCTCTTTCCCACCATTGTAACAGTGTTCTCTTGCCTCTTTGATATGAGATAATTTACCCTAATCTATCTCTCCCTTTCTCCTCCTCCCAATATATTCTTCTCACCTCTTAAGTTTTAGATCTCATCCCTTCATATTCTTTTTTTGTTGTTTTTTTTTTGTTTTGCTTTTTGGAGGGCAGCTGGGGTTAAGTAACTTGCCCAAGGTCACATGGCTAGATTTTGTGCTAAGTGTCTGAGGCCGCATTTGAACTCAGGTCCTCCTGACTCCAGGGCCGGTGCTCTATTCACTGTGCCACCTAGCCGTCCCTCATCCCTTCATATTCAGCTGACCCTGTGCCCTCTGTCTGTGTATACATGTACATACATATGCACATACTCACATGTATATTTATACACACATAAACATATACATACACATATATGTGTATATGTATATATCTATTGAGAAAAGTATATTTTGAAATTGAGAAAATTCTCACGATTCATAATTAGTTTTTCCATATAGGAATGTAAATAGTTCGACTTTAATAAGTTCTTTATGATTTCTTTTTTCTGTTTACTTTCTCATGCTTCTCTTGCTTCTTGTATTTGAAAGTCAAACTTTCTGTTCAACTGGTTTTTTCATCAAGAATGCTAGAAAATCCTCTTTTAAATGACCATATTTTCCTCTGAAGCATTATTCTGAGTTTTGCTGGGTAGGTGATTCTTTTTTTTTTAATTTAGTTTTTTATTTGTTTTCTTGTTTAGATTTTTCATTTTCATTACATTTATGAATTACACATTTTCTCCCCGTCTTACCCCTCCCCAACCCTAAAACAGAAAACCCACTGTAAAACCCCTCCCCTGCTCTACTCTCTTATTTTCTGGTAGGGCAGGGAGGGTCTCCCTATCCCAGCCCCTGTATATCTTAATTCCTAGTTGCAGGTATTGCAGAACTTTAAATTCTAGATTCTTTAAAATTCTCCCTTGTCATCTATCTACCCCCACTAGAAGGACACTCAGTTCAATACAGGCTATGGATGTGTGATTATACAGGACATCTTCATAGTGGACATATTGTGACAGTGATCATCTGTCTCTCCTTCCTATCCCTCCCACCCCCACCCTTGTTCTGTTCTCTACCCTGTCCCTGTCCATTTACCGAAGTGTGTGCTTCCAGCATCCCTTCCCCAGACCCTGCCCTCCCCTCCGTCATGCCCCCTCTCATCCCCATGCCCCCTACTCTCCTATGTGGCATGATGCCCAGTTTAGAGTTTATGCCATT
>JAQQSW010008030.1:0-13565 GCA_028646575.1 Pseudocheirus occidentalis
GCTGAGAGTGCACCCCAGGACCACCACCCAAGACCACGATCTGGATCCAGGCCACTCAACACAAGAGCACTTAGCCCCGATCCATCGATTCAGGCCCACTGCGGAGTCCGCAGGCCAGGGGCTCTGAAGCAGCCTGGTGGGGGCCACTGCTGCTGGATCCAGTAGTTCCCCTCCCCCACTGCTTCCTTGGCCCGGGGGTAGAATGGCCGAACTGCTTTACCCTCCCCCAATTAAGTTTCAAAGTTTCAGCTTTCACCAACCGTCTCTGACCTAAGCTCCCCTCAGGCCGGTGCTTTAGATTTTCTTTGAAGTAGACTCAAGCTGGGGCTTGGGAGGCTCAGCTGCTCCCGTGGCCGCCCTGGGGCCTTGCCTGGCTGTGGCTGTGGTTTTGGGCTGGCCGTTCTCTACTTTGCTGCTACAGGTGCGCTCTCCCATCCTGCTCCTCACGCCTTGGCAGATGTGGGGGTGCTGGGGGCTCGGCTCAGCTCCTTCCCACAGTCCCAGGCCTGGCCGCAGTCTGCTTCCGGCTGTTCCAGCCTCCGCTCAGGCGGCCGCGCTGAGCCCCTGCTGCCGAGCTGCCTTCAGCGAGAGCTGTGTTCTCTGGATTTGTGTGAGTCTGAGAGTCCTAGACTTTCCTAGACTTTGTCTGGGCTCGTATTTTCTGGGTGTTTAGGGTGGCGGTGTGGGAGCTGTGGGACCTTGCTGCTTCTACGCTGCCATCTTGGCTCCGCCCCCTATCATCACATTTCTTAGACCAGACAGTCTCAGCTCTACTTTATTGTAACCTTTCTTTAAAACTAACTGCTGTCCATGCTGATTTAAATGTTTCATTTTTGTCTCAAACTGTACATTTTCCAAACTCAGCAGAAAAATTAAAAAATGCTTTTAAAAGTTTTTACTAATAATGATATAGGAGTCTACCAGTATCATGGCAAATAGCAAAGAGTCCTTTTGGAAAACTTATCCCATTTAGATAGTAATTTTCTTTCTTATGCTCTTTTTGGTAGAGTCAGAGTTAATAAATATTTATAGAATGAAAAAGCTTTAGAAAAGCTAAAAAGTAGGAGGGTATAAGAAGAGATAAAAGGGAGGATCCTGGAGTATGGGAAATGATCTGAGGGGTATGAGCTTCTCAGCTGATTTCATCTTGCAGAATGATGAATTTCTCCAGATTCTAAAGTCAAGTAAAGTAGCCAGGTGGAAAATAATGAAGAGAATCCATTAAAAAAAGGGGGGGAGGATCATGGAGGAGCTCAAAGATACCTATCTCACACACTCTCAAAACAGAGACAGGAAGGAGCTCCAGGTTCAGGAGGTGCTGAGGAGATGTTTCTAAGTTGAACTCACTTTTGTGGGTGACATTTTACTAATCACATCATTTCTTGATAACTTGTGGAGTTCCCAAAAGAAATCTGAAGCCATTCAAATACGCCCAATTTATCTATCCCAAAAGAGAAAAAAAAATATAAGTGGATGAATAATGCCCATTGACTAGACCAAGATATTCAGGTGAATTGGTAACCCATAGAACTAGCCCATAAGAACCTATATCCTAGACCAAAAGTTTAGAAAGACAATGGACAGATCCTAGAATTAAAAAGAAGGGAGGGAGAAGGCTTGATTACATTTAATAAATAATGCAACATTTTCAGTGAGCCCTAATTTGTCCTTGAAATAAAATCTAATATATTAACATAAATGTTTTTTTCTTCTACTATGATATTTAAAATATTTATTAAAATACATTCTTCATTGTTTCTTTCCACCTGCCCCCTCCCAGAAAACAACTGCTTATGTAAAATAATGGAGAAAGGGAACAGGGAAAAAATATTCAGCTAAACTAACAGACCAAAAGTCTGAACCTACATGAAGAAGCATCAGCATTCCACAAATCATGGATGTGAATTTGGGATTTCTGGCTACAGGCCTAACATTCTATTCACTGCTATATCTACTATTAACAGGGATCAGTTTGACTTGCTGAGGATTTTACATTAGTTTTCTTTGTATAACAAAAGGACCATGAATACAAACAAGATATAGTGGTTGCCAGTCCGTTATCCATCCCCATGCCCTTTTTTATAACACAGGACAAATTCCATTTGTGATATATATAGAGTATGATAATATTAGCAAACATTTGTTGAATAGTTTGTTGAATGTACATTGCAAATTAATAATACCTAGATCTAAAATCTCAACATATATCTCAGTTTCCATTGTATGCATAACTTAAAAGCCATCTTTTAATTCAAATTTGAAGTTGAATTTGAATGAGACACTTGTAAGTAACTGTATATTTAACAAAAGAGGAGACTTACTTTGTCATTACACAGCAAGAACATGCAATGAGTATATAGTAACAATTAAATTTTCTTCATATCTATCTCACCTACCATGTCTGAGATGCAGTTACTTTATGCAGGTGGGACCATTATACCTTCTGACATGAAAATTGAGTCAATTTCCCCCCCATCCCCCCGCCAAAGTCAGGGAGTAGCAATCATGAGATCAGACAATGCAAAAGTAAAAATAGACCTAATTAAAAGAGATTCTCAGGGAAACTACATTTTGCTAAAAGGTACCATAGACAATGGAGTAATGACAAATTTTTTCAGCAGGTTTCTCTGATAAAGGTCTCATTTCTCAAATATATAGGGAACTGGGCCAAGTGTATAAAACCATTCCACAATTGACAAATGGCAAAGGATATGAACAGGCAGTTTTCAAAATGAGAAATCAGACCTATCTATAGACATATGAAAAAATGCTCTAATTCACTATTGATTAGAGAAACGCAAATTAAAGTGACTCTTATATGCTTCCTCAAGCCTATCGGAAATGAGATATTACATAGAATAAGGGACATTAGGAAAATTAATAAACTGTTGGTGGAATTGTGAACTGATCCAATCATTCTAGATAACAATTTGGAATTTTGTCCAAAGAGCTATAAAACTTTGTCCCAGAAATACCACTATTAAATCTGTACCTCAAATAAATCAAAGAAAAAGGAATATATGTATATACACACACATATGTATATATGTATGTATGCAAGTATACATATATACATATACACACACATATATATATCAGTTCTTTTTTATACTGGTGAAGAATTGGAACTAGAGAGGATGCTGATCAATTGGGAAATGGATGAATAAGTTGTGACATGATTGTGATGGAACAGCACTGTGCTATAAGAAATGTAGGAAGGTAGTTTTTGAATAAGAAAATATGGCTACACCTATATGAACTTGTTTAAAAATGAAATGAGAAGAACCACAATATCATTGTGCACAATATCAGCAATGTTGTAATACTGATCAACTGTGAAAGAGTAGGTTACTCTGATCAATATGATATCTAAGGCAATTCCAAAGGAGTCATGATGAAAAAAATGCTATCCACCTCCAGAGTCAAGTGATGATTTCTGAGTACAAATCTAAGTGCAATTTTCTCTCTCTCCTTTGCATTATTTCACATATATAATTAATATCATTTTTTTTGCCTTTTTATTGGGTGGGGGAATGGTGGTAAGGTGAAAATTTGGAACTAAAAATTTAAAAAGAATAGAATGCTAAAAAATAATAATAATAAATGTAGAAATGTAAAAAAGAGAACTACCAGTTCAGCTTCACTATTTTTAAAGATTCAGGCAGACAAGGCTATCCCCACCCACATGGAAGGAGGTGCAACTGGCTTCACGTTTGCCAAAGTGGACATACTCAAAAAAGAAGCTGGGGTTAGGCAGATATTAATGCTTCACTCCCTACCTAGGAGTCCTAAGAATGGAAAACCAGCCCACTCGAGTCCCCTAGGGAATAGGAGAGACTCTATTTAATTCCTTTACATAGATTAGAAATATGTCTCTGGGAAAATATTTACATAATGTCTCAGTCTTAAAGCAAATGCAGTATCACTCTCTCTGCAACATAAGTTATCTATTTTTCCTATTCTGTGGAGTAAAATATATGTTAGTATTTATTTGGGAGCAAGAAAGTTAACCTGAATGAAATACTCCTCTGAAGCAAAAGATAACATTCTTCAACTTTTCAAGTGGTTCATTCATGAATAAGAAATTATTGTTGAAGATAATATTTGCAAATCATAAATATTATGTAAGGTAACGTATCTGTCAGCATTTCAGAAACTCCTATGAGGATTTATTAAAATGGGAGCACACAAACAATTTAAAAGATATTATCTGCATTGCATTAGAATTGGTTTCCATTGCAATTCTAATATTTTCTCTAATGTTTTGTAGATCATTATTCTAAGGATGCCATGACACTCCTTCCCCCCCAAAAAAGTAAGGATATGTCATACAAAATTAACTTTTTTCCTCCATTGTATCAGTTGATGTTCAAGTTAAAAAAATGAACTTGACTGATCTTCTAGTAATTTTGCCAAACTGCTCTGTGTCAATCCCATAGAAAAGAGTACGAGTGAGTTTTGTAATCCACATGACCTCAGGGCAAAACCTATTAAAAGCCTGTCAAATTTTTAATTCTCTTAATAAGCTTCACATTCAATAAAGAAGTAGGTCTTAATATTTCTTAATCTATTACAAATAATACAAAATATTTCATTGATTTATTATCTTTGAGTAATCATTGTGGTTTATAAAAACTGGTAAAATGATTTTTTTTCTTTGAGAATACAATCTTCTTGAAGTCTCAAAGTATGGAATTATAAGTTTGGATAAGCATATATATGTATATATGTATATATTATGTATATGTATATGTATATATATGTATATATTACATATATATGTAATATATAATGTATATAATTTATTAAAAATAAAACAAAAGAAATATATTAATAAATGTTTTAATAATGCATCAGTTAAGAAAAGGTATAGTCAGGGTCTCTTCTATCCAAAACTGCAATTTCTGAATCCTCCTCAGAATATAGGAATCTTCATTAAACAATTCAATTCTCCCAGGACAACATGTAAAATCTGTCAGAGATTATCCTCAGGATATGTTCTCCACAGAAGAGTTAAAATGACTTTTAAAAAATTCTATTTCCAGACTCTAATACACTAGTGGTGGAGTTGTGAGCTGATTCAATCATTCTGGAGAACAATTTGGAAGTATGCCCAAATGGCTATAAAACTCTGCATAGCCTTTTATCTAGCAATACAACTACTAGGACTGTATCCTAAAAAGATCATAAAAATAGGGAAAAGGATCCACATATCCAAAAATATTTATAGCACTACTTTATGTGGTGGCAAAGGATTGAAAACTGAGGGGATGATGTCCTTTAGTTGGGGAATGACTGAACAAGTTGTGGTATATGAATATAATGAAATACTATTGTACTAGAAGGAATGATGAGCAGGTGAAAGTAAAAAAAAATGGGAACACTTGAACTGATAATAAGTGAAGTGACCAGAAACAGAAGAACATTGTACACAGTAACAGTAACTTTGTATGATTATTAACTTTGATACACTTAGCTCTTCTTAGCAGTACAGTGATGTAATACAGTTCTAAAAGACTCATGATGAAAAATGCTATCCACATCCAGAGAAGGAACTATGGAGTTTGAATGCAGATTGAAGCACACTTTTTTCTCTCCCTTTTGTTCCTCATGGATTTTCCCTTTTTTTCCCAATTTTTCTTTCACAATATGAGTACTGTGGAAATTAGTTACATATGATTGTAAGTATATAGGTTGCAGCAGATTGCTTTGTCATAATGGGGTGAGGGGAGGGGAGGAAGGGAAGAAGAAAAACTGGAACTCAAACTTATAAAAATGAATTTTGAAAACCAAAAATGAAATTTAAAAATAAATTTAATTTAAAAAGACAATAAAATAATAAATTCTATCTCCAGGATCTTTCAAAGATAATCATTAACTCATAATTTCTCACAGATTTATTTTCTCTGGGAGTTAACTAGTTGTTAAAGACTCCTCAGGAAAGAATTTCCTTAGTCCTTTCTTGTATCTCACACATCCCAGGAATGATAATTAATTGTTCATTTCCAAAATTCTATTCATTCTTTCTCCAAGCACAGCTCATGGTATCTAAAAATTATCTATGAGCTCCAGATAGTGTTTTCATTAGACTTAAATAGTCTCTAGTTTCATCAAGGAAAAAAAATACAATTGACATTACATCTGCCAAAAGGGAAAAGCAAAGATTTACATTTCAAAGATAAACATATAAAAATTTTAGCAGGCTCATGGAAAGCGAGGAAATTGACAAGTCAAAGATAGCAGAAAGGGAAAAATCACAGCAGGTCAAGTTGTTAACTGATCACGAAATCCTGAAAGGAGTTCCTCTGGAATTTAAAAGTACTGATGCTTATCATAAAGGTGAGTCAGAAATTCTTTTGTTCTTAACTAGTTAATCATCTAGGTAAAATTTCTGTAGGTCTCAGCTAAATTCCACACTATAAAAGAAAAGTTTTCTTTGGTTACATGATTTTCCTTACAAATAAAATGTCATACTAAAGGATGTTTTCAAACTGTCCTCTGGCATAAGAAAGTCCCTCCTTTGAGGACATAAAGTCCTCCTGTTGATCCTTGCTTTCTACATCTGGGCACTCAGTGTCATATTCACCTAGTGGCTGTCCAGATGCCCAATTTATGTCTAAGGATAGACCAGTGGGCCAGCCAGAGATATCAAGGATATATATTCAGAAGTTCAGGTGCTGAGAATGACATGTAAAGCAATGGGAATGAATTCATTACAAAGTTTTATTGAAAGCAGTGGGTAAGAAAGAGAAGGGGAGAGAGGTAAAAAGGCCACAACATGCAGATTGGACATACATGTTAACATAGAGTGTCACTCTCATAAGGGCAATGCTGTTTTGAAGAGCACTGAAACATAGTTCCCATTCAGTAGGAAGGTGATGCTCCAGTAGTAAGGTGTGCTTCTGGTACAGAGAAGGGGTTCTTCCTGGAGGAAAGGGGGAAAGGGTATAGTATGTTTATTAGCTGTAGATTTGAAATATTATAGGATATTTGGAGGTCAGTTAGAACAGAGGTTTCAAACACTTAGTGTTTAAGAAAATAAAAATGCCAGATAATGCTAATTTATGGTTTTCTAACTCAATATACTGCCTTGAGGCATTAATTTCTATTAGTGTTTGGCACCTTCTCCAACCACCTAATTTTCCAGATGAGAATACCAAGAACAAAATGCACCTACAGAGTAATTTCCTGAGACAGTATTCAAAGTATTCAAACTTAGCTCTTCTGGATTCAGATGCTGCATTATTTTCAATGGACAATTCCAGGGCACTACTTGGACTACTTCTTCAAACAAGCGCATTGATAAACTGTAAAAACAAAATGAACACATATGTATGCAAAAATGTATTTATCTAAAACAGTTTTTTCCCAAAATTCTTTAGTTAAAAATCACAAGGAAAATTTGGATAACTAATCTTAGATTTAAAAGTTTGAAGAGTTTGCTTTATTAATTCAGAGGAAAAAAGTTTAATGTAATCACTGCCTTGTCATGTTAGAAAGGCTTGAGTAGCACAATGAAAATATGACCACACTATGTAGGAGTACCCAAGATGAACAGGTCATAGTAGAAAACTCTGACAAAATGTGATCCCCTAGAGAAGGAAATATCAATCTACTTCAGTTTCTTTACCAAGAAAAGCCCATAAACAATATTAAAATGTAAAAGATATGACACTGTAAGAAGAGCCCCTCAAATTAGAGGGTGTCCAACATGCTACTGGGTAAGAACAGAACCAACTACAAGTAGCTCCAGTACTAATGAAGCATCTGGGCCAAAGCTGAAAAAAGCTCAACTGCAGATGTCTCTGGTGACAAAAGTAAAACCTGATGCTATAATGATCAATATTGTATAGGAACCTAGACTGTAAGATCCATTAACCAAGGTAAGTTGGATATAATCAGACAAGAGATGGAAAGATTAAACATCAACATCTTGGGTGTATGTGAATTTAAATGGATGGAAATGGCTGAATTTTATTCAGGTGATTACTACATAAACTGCTGTGCATAAGAATCTCTTAGAAGTACTGGAATACCCCTCTGCGTTAAAGAGGCAAGAAATGCGTTACTACAGTAGAATCTCAAAAGTAACAGAGTGACATATGTTTGAATCCAAGGTGAACCATTGAACATCACAATAATAGAAGTGTATGCTCCAACCACTTATGCCAAAGAAGTCAGAAGTGAGGGTTCCTATGAAGACATAGCATGGATATCATGAGACACATCTTCTAGAAATAAACCAAAAAAAATCATGTTTATTATGGGAAATTGGATTGCTAAAGTAGGAAGTCAAAAGATAATTTCAATAACTGGCCAGTTTGACCTTGAAGTACAAAATGAAGGAGGGCAAAGAATTTTGTCAAGATAACTCACTGGTAATAGCAAACACTCTTTTTTAACAATCCAAAAGATACCTCTACACATGGAAATCACCAGATGGTCAATACTGATTATATACTTTGCATATAAAAGTGGAGAAACTTTATAAATTCAGTTAAAATAAGGCCTGAAGCTAACTGTTGTTCAAATGATGAGGTTCTTTTTGTAAAATTCAGACACACTGAAGAAAGGAGGGAAAACCATTGAACCATGTAACTATGATCTAATAATATCTCTTATTAATATGAAATAGAAGTGATGAATAGTTTTAAAGGATTATATCTGGTAGACAGAATGCCTAAAGAACTATGGGCAGACGTTCATAATATCATAGAGGAGACAACAACAAAAAACTTCCCAGAGAAAAAGAAGAATAAAAAAGCAAAACAGCTATTTGATGAGACATTACAAATGGCTGAAGAAAGAAGAAAAGTGAAAGGTATATGAGAAAACAAAAGATATACTCAGCTGAATGTAGATTTCCAGATAAAAACAAGAAGAAAACAAAAAGGTTTCTTAAATGAACAGTGCAAAGAAATAGAAGAAAATAATAGAATGGGAAAGGTGAGATCTCTTCAAGAAAATTAGAGATGTCAATGAAACCCTTCATGTGAAAATGGATGTGATAAAAGACAAAATGGTAGGAATTTAACAGAAGTAGAAGAGATTAAGAGGAAGTGACAAGGATAAACAGAAGAGCTACACAGGAAATATCTTAACATCACCAATAACCATAATATTACTGATCTGGAGCCATAAATCATATTGAATGAAATCAAATGGGCCTTAGAAAGAACTGGTAACAATAAGGCGAAGGGAGGTTTTAGAAGCTGAGCTATTTAAAATCCTAAAAAGATGATGCTGTTAAAGTGTTGCACTCAATATGCCAGCAAATTTGAAAAACTCAGTAGTGACCACTGACTTGAAAAAGATACGTTTATGTCCAGATCCTAAAGAAGGTAAATGCCAAGAAATGTTCAAATTACTGAAAAACTGAACTGATTTCAGGTGCCAGCAAGGTTATTCTTAAGATTCTGCAAGCTAAACTTCAGTAATACGTGAATAAAAAATTATCAGAAAAGCAGGTTGATGTTCAAAGAGGATGGCGAACTAAAGACCAAATAGCCAATATTCACTGGATTAAGGAAAAAACAAAGGAGATCCAAGGAAAAAAAAAACAAAATCAATTTCTGCTTCATTGACTTCACTAAGGCATTTGTGGCTAGCCCTCCAAGAAGTGAATGCACCAGATCACTCTACTTGTTTTCTGTGGAACTTGTATGCAGGCCAAGAAGCAACATTTAGAATCAACCATGGAACAATTGATTAATTTGAGATTGAAAAGGAGTATAACAAAGCTATATATTGTCACCTTATTTCTTTAAATAATATGGAGATTACATCATGTAAACTACCAGAAGAATACATGGAGAAATAAAAAGTCTAAATTAATGTTTCTGAGAGAAATATCAGCAATCTCAGACATATAGATGGTACCATTCAGGCAGCAGAAAGTAAAGAATTTAAGAAGTCCCTACCTAAGGGTAAAAAAGGGAGAATGTAAAAGCTGACTTGAATCCTAATCTTCAAACAAACAAACAAAAACCCTAATATCTTGGCAATAGATCTCATTATTTTCTGGTAAAATAGAGGGAGCAGAAATGGAATTAGTTTTAGATTTTATGTTCTTGAACTCAAAGATCACTCCAGACAATGAGTGCAGATGTGATATCAGAAGACACTTTCTCCTTGGAAGGATAGCTATAGAAGTATGGACAGCATACTAAAAAGCAGAGATATCACCTTGCTGACAAAGGTCTATATAGTCAAAACTGGTTTTACAGTAGCAATACATGACTCTGAAAGCTGTTCATAAGGAAGCAGAGCACTGCAGAATAGATGCTTTTGAATTGTGTTTCTGGTGAATGCTTTTGAGAGTCCTTTGAACAGAAAGTAGATCAAATCAGTCAACACTTAAAGAAATTAATTGAATTACTCGCTGAAATGTCAAATACTGAAACAGAAGCTTAAGTAGGTACTTTGGTGACATTATGAGAAGACAATTCATTGGAAAACATCCTGGTGTTGGGAAAGTTTGATGGTAAAAGGAAAAATGGATGGCTGAGGCTGAGATGGATAGACAGTGCCATGGAAGCAAGAACGTGAGCTTGAATAAACTTTAGGAGACAGTGGAGGACACTGGAGGTGTGGAGGTCTGGTGAGCTTTAGTTATACTTACAGGGTAATGAAGAGTCAGAGATCACTGAATGACTCAACAACAACAACAACAATGACATGATGTTATGGCTGCCATAAAACATGTGAAATGTTATTTTTAAAAATGTTTCTCGATTGTTTTCCTTATTCTTTGATGTAGAACAAATTAAAATAGCTTTAGTCCTCTTATAGAATAATTCACTGACATGAAGAACTGTGGCTCTGGAATCTCCTATCTTAAAATTTTAGTCAGATGGAAGCCAATCTGTTTCATTCAGTAAAAAGAGACTATATGAGGTAGATGTCAGCCTAGTTAGTCTAGTTAGACATTAATCTCCTAATGCAGTGTTACTGCCCTAATGTTTTGAATAAAGTTCTTTTAGTTTTCTTTTCCTGAGTTTTGCATCTTTTATCAGAGCAAAAGATCCAAGTATAGAATTTTCCCTTTAACATTCTTGGTGAAGACCACCCTGGAGACTTTTCAGGGGGCTTTGCCTGTTACTGTCACTTACATGAATGGGGTAATTCTCCCCCCCAGCAAGCCTGTGATCATAGGCCAGAGCACCCCTCACCCCACCCCTCACCCCACCCAGTGGTTAGTTTCCTATGAAGTAATGGAAAATTTAACTCCCTCAAATTAATGAAAGATAAAGATATGTCCAGAACCCAAACTGACTTTTTCTCATCTATGCACAAAGAAATGAAATGAGAATAGCATTTTTGGAAGAGAGCAGTTGGTCTTTCACAAAATTAAGTTGACCAGGAATAGAAAGGAAGTGGGTACTAGCAATAAATAGGGGGTCATCACAGAGTGGGCCTCCTATCAATTCCCCATTAGGCAAGCTGTTAGAAAGCTCAAGGAAAGGGTAAAAGACTACCAGTTCAATAAAAAACAACGAAAACAAATTTAGCCAGATAAATAACAGGACTTTTGAACATGAAGTGGTAAGTGTTTTATTTGTTTAATGTCAAGTATGCTGTAATATCTGTATTCTGTGTCATATTAAATCCAAACTGACTTTTTTTTTCCTGTGGCCTAAGCAGCCAAAGGGAAGAAAGTGGGAAGAGTGAAAACTTTTCCATGGAACTTTCAAAATCTTTAGAAAGATTCTTTCTCTCTGTGTCTCTCTGTCTCTGTCTCTGTGTCTCTCTCTATATCTATGTTCTCTCTCTGTCTCTGTCTCTGTCTCTTTCACTCTAGCTAAATATCGGGGAAGTAAACAAGAGACTTAGATATAAAGGAAGGTAATCGTTCTTACCAGTTTGCAGAAATGTATAGCACTATGAACTAGAGACTAAAAGCTGTTATTGAAGTGTAATATATTTACTATAATTTCACATAAAACATCTGCAAAATTTATATATTAAGTGTAAACAATTTCTGTCACCTTTCTAGGAGGCAATAGAGGTACTAGAGAATAAACAAACTTGAAACAAGTTTGAAATAAATCAACAGGATTTAATTGTTTAGGTCTAAGATGCCTAAATTGAAATAGACTATGCAAGTCCAGAAGTAAAAAATAGTATTGTATAAGTAAATATGTGCAGGAGAGATTCTGTTGAATGTTAAACTACCATATGATCGAGAAATAAACTGAGATGGACTTAAGAAGGCAGTAAAGGTAATATTCAAGTAAGTAGAGATAGGAGGAGAATAGGTAGCAAGCAAAAAAAAAAGTGGAGTCTCTTTCTACTGACCATGTGAGTGGAAGTTAACATGAAGGGAGTGATTTGGAGTTGGAAAAGAGGTTTGAGAAGGGTTTATTATACTGAGATAAGAAAGAGTTGAGAAATTCTTAGAGAAATGCCTCTTTGACAAGTACTGAACCTCTTCAGTATTTCACTTCCCCAGTCAATTTAATATTGAAAAAGAAAGCTCCTGGTAATAAGATACAGGCTCTGGGAACCCCCTAGAACTCTGATTGAAACTTCCCATTTGATAAGGCATTTGTCTGAGACCATAAACCTTTCATTATAGCTCAGCCCAAATCTTTGTTACTAGACTAACCCTTCATTATCCAGCTAGGCCCCACCCTTGATCCTCCCAAAATATCTATACACCTTTAAACTAGCCTAGCCTTCCATTGTCTCATCTCCAGGTAGCCTCCAGCTACTTCCCACCCTCAATCTCTCATCATTGGAGTCTGATCTCATTTTATTTCTCCTGAAGACAATCCCCAAACTCCTCCTCAAGACCTCTCCTAGATTCCTCCCAAACCTTTCTGTATATAAGACCTCATTTGGCCTCTGTGAGAGAAGAGGAGCCTGAGAAAGATCTAGCACAGAATCTGTCAAAGTTATAGAGAAGGGAAGACTTTATGACCAAACAAGAGCTATAGAGCGTTATGAAATGCAAAATGGATAATCTTGATTACATTAAATTGAAAAGTTTATGTACAAACAAAATCAATGCAACCAAGATTAAGAGCAAAGTGGGAAATTGGGAAAGAATTTTTACAATCAGTGTCATTTTTCCATATTGGCATGTAAATAATTCAAATTTGATAAGTTCCTTATGACTTCTTTCCCATGTTTACCTTCTCATGCTTCTTGTGTTTTATTGTGAAATTTTCTGTTCAGTTCTGGTATTTTCAGCAAGAATGCTTGAAAGTCCGCCACCTCATTGAATGACCCCATTTTCCCCTGGAATAATATCTTCAATTTTTCTGGGTAGTTGATTCTTGGTTTTAATCCCAGATCCCTTAATCTTCAAAATAGTATATTCCTGGCCCTTCTGTCCCTCAGTGTAGAAGCTGTCAGATACTGGGTTGTGCTGATAGTGCTTCCACAGTATTCAAATGGTTTTCTCTTTGAAGCATGTAGCTGGGTATTCTGGAACCTGGCAATAACATTTCTAGGAGTTTTCTTTTGGGGATCTTTTTGAAGAGGTGATCAGTGACTTCTTTCAAGTTGTATTTTGCCCTCTGACTCTAAAACATCAGGGCAATTTTCTTTGAGGATTTCTT
>JAQQSW010008031.1:0-13565 GCA_028646575.1 Pseudocheirus occidentalis
GCATATCCATTATGTACAACTTACTATTGCTATTAAATATATAATAAAGTCATCATGTCAATTTTTTTCTTCCCTCTCTGCTCCCTCCCCCCCACTCTAGAGATGGCTACCATTAGCCACAAATATCTACCTCTAAATATAGATACATATATATGAAACTATTACATACATCTATTTATCAGCTCTTTCTCTGAATGCAGGTATCATCTCTCTTGCTATGACTCTTATTTTGAATTTTTGTATTTATAATAGACAAAACGACTTAATTGTTCCAAGTCATTCTTAAAACAATATTGCCATTTACCGCATACAATGTTCTCTTGAACTTCACTCTTCTTGCTTGATACATTTTTAGGGATTAAATTGAATTTCTTTTCAGAGAGTGACATTTTCTGATTTTCTTTATTCTCTAATCCTTGGGATATGCCTACACTGTTTGAATCCTGAGGTCTCCTGTGTAATGACTACATTTAGCTTCACAAGTCCAACTGAAGCTGGACTTAAAAGAAAAGGCATGGTCAAGCCAACAAACATTTATTAAGTCCTACTGTGTGTCAGGCGCTGTGCTCAACACTGGGGATACAGAGAAAGGCAAAAAGTAGCCCCTGCTCTCAATAAACTTCCAGTCTAATGGGGGAGACATGCAAATAACTAGGTATAAATAGGATATGTCCTGGGTGAGCTTGAGATAATCTCAGAGGGAAGACACTCAGGTTGAAAAAGGAGATTAGGCAAGACATCTGGTGGAAGGTGGGCTTTAGTTGAGAATCTGAAGGAAGCCAGGAGGCAGAGATGAGGAGGGAGGTGTTCTAGGTGTGGAGGTCAGCTAGCCAGTGAAAATGCCTGGAGCTGGCGGATGGTATGTTGCTATGAGGCCAAAGTCATTGCATATCTGAAAACATGGTGGAGGTGGGGAGTAAACTGTAGTAAGACTGGAAAGGTAGGAAAGGTTATGAAGGACTTTAAAAGCCACACAAAGAAATTTGCATTTAATCCTGGAGGCAATAGGGTGCCACTGGTGTTGACTGATTGTCTTTCTTTTGGGCCCCTTGCCATCATGACCAACCTGGTTTCTTCTTAACCCTGAACAAGAGGGTTCGTTTATTTCTCTCCTCCCCAATTCTATCTTAGAGCAAACCTGCGATTTCGTTGGTGTAGGGACATCTCTGTGAGAAAACTTTTTCTACCACTGCAAACCAGTGCTTTCTCTGCAATTCATAGTCTTGGAGTGCTCTCTGGGGCAGAGAGTTTAATCACCTGGCCAGGAGAGACTGATTCTTTTGCTGTACTTATATTCCCCCTAGCACAGGGCCGGGCACACAGTTGATGTTTAATAAATACTCATTGAGGGGCGGCTAAGTGGTGCAGTGAATAGAGCAACGGCCCTGGAGTCAGGAGGACTTGAGTTTAAATCCGGCCTCAGACACTTAACACAAAAAAAAACCAGCCGTGTGACCTTGGGCAAGTCACTTAACCCCAACTGCCCTCCAAAAAGCAAAAAAATAAAAATAAATAAATAAATACTCATTGACCAATTGAGGTGATTTATCCAAAGTCACACAGCCAATATGTATCAGAGACAAGATTTGAATCCTGGTCTTACTGACTCTGAAGCCTGGCTCCATTTACCAGGACACATTCCCTCTCATCCCTTTACCTATTCTCCAGATGTATTTGGAGTCCCAAATAGGAGCCTTGGGGAAGAAGGTCAGTGTCCAGCTAGCCAGATACAGTCTGCTATTTCTGCAATTTTTAGATTTTAAAGGGAAATGGTTGTACCCAATAATCCTTGCAATGTGCCCAAATATTCCTAATATCTTGTGGGTTCCCTTCCCCCACACATCCCATTATGATGCTTCCCGAGTCTGGGGTTTCATACTTTTTAAAAATAGCTTATGACTGAAGAATGGCTACTGCTGAGCTCTGCAGCGTCAGGATGGAAACATGACCTAATGGTTTCTGTCAGTGCTCCTGGCCTTTACTTGTTCTGAATTATCTGGGCCTGGAAATAGAGCTCTAACCCATGGGACTGTGTGACCAAGGAATGCCCTAGAGTGGGGAAGCTCAGCTCAGTGTCTTCTGACCTCCTTCAAGGTGCTGAAAGAGCTTCTTCTCCAGGATAAAAGCCTCGGATTCTTTTCTTGATCAGGAAACTGAGGCCCAGATTGGTTGTGATTTGCTCAAGGCTGCTCAGGTAATAAACAGCCAAAGGGATTGAAAATACAAATTGTCTTTTGCTCTTTTCCTTCAGCCTGACTTTGGTTTCTTTCTCTCTTCTTAATAATTAATCAGACTTATCTCCAGGAAGAATCTTGAGGGTGTTGCTTTCTTATTCTAGCAAAGTTCCCTTGAAACTATCTGTGTTTTCTTCCCAAATGCTCTTCCCTGAAGGTAATTGACTATTCTATTATTGAGGAAGGGTAGTGTGCCCAGGACATTGCCCAGGTCTTGCTTAGTCTCATTTCTAGTGGGGCATAGCTAAGCAGTGTGGAGGCAGACCAGGCTGAAAATGAGCCAGCAGGCTCCAGGAGGCAGTCCAGATCTCAGAAACAATACGCCTGCCCCCCAGAATCTCCAGGGGGCTGAAGAGCAAAGCTGGATGGAAAGGGAGTTGAGTGACTCTGAGGACGTACAGGATCCAGGGCCACCTGTCTGCCCCGCTTCGCTTCCTACCATCCCCCAGGATGCTCAGGTAGGTCATTGCAGTTTTGTACTCTGAAAATGTAATTATTTTTTCCCATGGCATTTCTCAAAATGCTGTGATCATTATGAGGAGAGGGCAGGAAGATTTCTTTAAGAATGCATATCTCCTTCTGGTTTCACGTAGCATTTTGTTTTGTACCTCTTTAAGGATTATTAATTTAGACGTGGAAGGGATTTAAGCGGTCATTTAATCCTACTGACCCCCCATTCCCTTTATACTGATGAAGAAACAGGGACCCACATGGGTTAAGTGACTTGTCCAACACCACACAGATAGTAAGTGGAAGATCTAGAACTCAAACCCAGGTGTTATAACTCTAATCCAGCACACTCTCCTTTGTACTCCTCTGTCTCCCAAGGCATTTACCACAAAATAATGTGTTGTTTATTATAACTGCCTATGTTGATACTCATCCGAGGATATACTAGAACCAGCTTGAACTGACTCACAAGTCGGGATTGTTAAATTTTCAGTGTGAACATTTGTACTTCTGAAATCAGAAAATGCTATAAATTGGGATTTGCTGTACTATTTTGTTAATTGTCCAGACTTGGGAAAGTCATAAAGTGTTTACAAAGCAGATTAAATTTCAAAGTGTGTCCTGTGTACATTCTGGGGGGGAGGGAGAGTTGGTTGTTAAACACTGACCAGCATATCCCTGTACCTATCCCTCAGTAAGAAACATGAGAGCAAAGACCATGTTTGCTAAACGTTTTGCTTTTCCCTACCCTCCAACAGTGTGCTGGATATAGGAGATGCTTAACAATTGTTTGTTAAATGATTGAAAAAATGATCTTATCTCCTCTTGCCTGGACTATTGTTTCTGTTCTTTTTCTGTGTTAAAAAATACAAAAAACAAAAATAAAATGTACAAAAAATACTAAAGCAAAATTTTTATTGATATATTTTGTTTTTTAATCACTTATATTTTCAAATATATCTTTGTTCCCTTCCCCTTCACAGAGAACCATTTTTTATTACAAAGATAGTTTTGGAAAACACTTCAGGGGCAGCTAGATGGTTCAGTGAATAGAGCGCTGGCCCTAGAGTCAGGAGAACCTGAGTTCAAATTTGACCTCAGACACTTGACACTTAACTAGCTGTGTGACCTTGGGCAAGTCACTTAACCCCAATTGCCCTGCCTTCCCCCCTCAAAAAAAAAAACTAAGGAAAAAAAGAAATAAAAGAAAAATATTTCAATAAAACTATCCCCCACATTTAAAAATTCTAACTTTATCTGTAGTCTTCCATACCCGCAGTTCTTCACCCTTTCAAAGAAGAGAGGGAGGTACTTTCTCAAATCTTTTCTTTGGAGTTATTATTTTTTTTTCATAGCATTTGTTTTTAGTTCTTTTGTTGTTCTTTCCATCTACATTGTTGCGGTCACTGTGTATACTATTCTCCTGATTATGGCTCCTTCATTTCACATCAGTTCATATAATTCTTCCCGTGTTTCTCTTTGTCTTATTAATCATTTCTAATAGTATAGTAGTATTTCATTACATTTATTTATCACAACTAATTCAGCCATACCCCATTTGAGGGGCCTCTACTTTGTTTCTGGTTCTTTACCGCTGCATAAAGTGCTGCTACGATTATTTTGGTATATATGGCACCCTTCTTTTCATCATAGCCCTCATTGTGTCATATGCCTACAAATGGCATCTCTGGGACATTTTAATCACTTTCTTCCCATAATTCCAAATTACTTTTCAGAATGGTTAGTTCAATTTATGGTTCCACCAACAGTATCACCTAGACCAGCAGTTCTCAACCGCTACCCCTTTGGGGGGTTGTACGACCCTTTCACAGGGGTCGCGTAAGACCATCGGAAAACACATATTTCTGATGAGCTTAGGAACTGAGACGCCGCTCCTCCATCCGTCTCCAGGCAGGTCCACCCACATGCAGCTACTCCCACATATGAGTATTAAAGGGTGGCACTAGGAAGGTTGAGAACCACTGACATAGACTGTTGTGATAGCTTCCTGATGTGTTTCTCTTCCTCAAGTGTCTCCCTATGCCGAGCCATGTTCCATATAAGCTGCCAAAATGATTTCCCTAAAGCACAGATTTAACCATTTCACTCTGCAACTCTATATACTACAGTGGTTCTTTATGATCTCTCAGATCAAAAGTAAACTCCTCTGCTCGGAATTTAAAGCCTTTCCTAACATCTCCACACATCTACCTTTCCAGGCATATTATATATCAATAACCTTCATGTACATTACACTCTGACCAAACTGGCTTTATCTCCTAGTTCCATGATTTTACATCCCCTATTACCTATCCCTGGAATCTACTCCATCCTTGCCTCCATGTCTTAGAAACTAGTTTCCTTTAATCCTCAGCTCAAGGGCTTCCTTTTATGTCAGTGGTTCTCAACCCATGGGTTATGTTCAATTTGTCACAATGAAAATACATCCTGCATATCAGATAGATTCATAATAGTAGCAAAATTACAGTTATGAAGTAGCAACAAAAATAATTTTATGGTTGGGGGTCACCACAACATGAGGAACTGCATTAAAGGGACCCGGCAGTAAGAAGGTCGAGAACTACAGTATTATGTGAAACCTATCCTGATTCTTGTAGCTACTAGTGACTCACCATCCTCGTTCCCCCTGCTCCAAGCACTCCTTCCCACAACCATCTTGTGTCTGTTTTGTATATTCCTGTTCTCTGGCCCACTCTCTAAGAGACAGTCGTTCCATTTTGCCCTCAGGTTCAAGGAGAGAGAGAAACAGAGAGATACATACAGAGTTAAAATAAGGGGATGGTGGAGAGTCTATTTTGCTTCAACTGAAGTGAAAAAGGCAGGGGTAACAATCATGATCTCAAAGCAAAAGCAAAAATAAACCTAATTAAATGGATAAGCTTGAAACTACAACTTGCTAAAAACAAACAAACCCATAGACAATGAAGTAATATCAATACTAAACATGTATGCATCAAATGGCATAGCATCCAAATTCTTAAAGGACAATCAAATGAATTATAGGAGGAAATAGGCAGTAAAACTATACTAGTGGGAGACTTCAACTTTTCCCTCTCAGAGACAGATAAATTTGACAATAAAATAAATAAGAAAAAAAGATGAATAGAATCTTAGAAAAGTTAGATATGATAAACCTCTGGAAAAAAACTGAATGAGAATAGAAAGAAATATGCCTTTTTCTCAGCTATTCATAGCACCTTCACAAAAACTGACCATGTATTAGGGTATTAAAAACCTCACAATCAAATGCAGAAAAACAAAAATATTAAATGCATCCTTTCAGATGATAATACAATAAAATTTAAATTTAACAAAAAGCCATGGAAGCATAGATTGAAAACTTATTGAGAACAAAATAATCTAAACCTACAGAATGAGTGGGTCAAAGAACAAATCAAAGAAACAACCAATAATTTCATTAAAGAGAATGGCAACATTCCAAAATTTGTGGGACGCAATAAAAATAGTAATTAGGGAGAAATTTATACTTCAAAATGCATACATAAATAAAAAAGAGCATGCAAATAAAAAAACTAGAAAAATAACAAATTTAAAATCCCCAATTAAGCACCAAAATGGAAATTCTGAAAATCAAAGGAAAGATTAATAAAACAAAGTAAAAAAAAAGCACAACCATTGAACTAATAAATAAAGCTATGAGCTGATTTTATGGGGGAAAAACACAGTAAGATAGATAGATCGTTGGTTAATATGAATTTTTTTTTTTTGCTTTTTGGAGAGGGGAAGGTAGAACAATTGGGGTTAAGTGACTTGCCCAAGGTCAGACAGCTAGTTAATTGACAAGTGTCTGAATCTGAATTTGAACTCAGGGCCAGTGCTCCATTCACTGTGCCACCTAACCTCCCTGGTTAATATTAATTTAAAAAGAAAACCAAATTACTAGTATAAAAAATGGAAAAGACAAATGTACTAATGATGAAGATGAATTCAAAGCAATTAATAGGAGTTATTTTGCCTGATTTGTTGTTGTCATTTTTAGTCATGTCTGACTCTTTGTGATCCCATTTAGGGTTTTTTTGTTTTGTTTTGTTTTGTATTTTGCAAAGATACTGGAGTGGTTTTTCATTTCCTTTTCCAGCTCATTTTACAAATGAGGAAACTGGGCCAGACAAGGTGAAGTGACTTGCCCATGGTCACCCAGCTAGTAAATGTCTGAGATTTAAACTCAAGAAGATGAATCTTCCAGACTCTAGTCCTTATACTTTATTCACTGAGCCACCTAGCTGCCCTTTTGCCCAATTATATGCCAGTAAAACTGACAATCCCTCAGTCTGTGAGTAGACTGAATTCCCCCAAAGGGGACCCAACTAGCTGGGTAACTCAGCTCATCCCCTCCCTCTTCCTCTCTTTCCCCTCTCCAAAGGATGGTAAAATTTAATGGCCAGAAGCTGCCTCCTGATTAGATCCCTCTTTCATTCCCTCCTTCTTTCCTTCTTTCTTTCCTTCTTTCTTTCCTTCTTTCTTTCCTTCTTTCCTTCTTCCTTCCTTCCTTCCTTCCTTCCTTCCTTCCTTCCTTCCTTTCTTTCTTTCTTCCTTCCTTCCTTCCATAAAACCTTAACCCCAGTTTGCTCTAAAGCTCATAGATTGGACCACAATAGATCCCTGCTGAAATTCCACTTAATGGCTGTATTTTGGGTCCTCCTGGCTTTAAGTGAATGTCAAGGAGCAGAAACCCTGAGGGTCTTCCCCTCCCAGCTTGATTTTTTTCTTTTTTTAATTAAAGGGGCCATCACTTGACTCACTTCTTAAAAAGACCTATTCACTGAATGGGCATTACCTCACTCTGAGTATCTGGAAAGATCTGAACCTAAAATGGTCAGGGTCTCCCATTGCATCCTGAATCATCTCCAGTCATCCTGATGAATATCTGGTCACTGAACCCAGATGACTCTGGACCCTGTTGACCTTGCACAGCCCCCCGTCACTCAAATTAAAGTCAACTGGAGGTCAAGTCATCATTTCTCTGATGCCATAGTCTTCTTCAAAAACGAAGGACAAACACAACACAACAAAAACTGACAATCTAAGTGAAAATAGATGAATATTTACAAAAATGTAAAGTGCTGAGTTAAATAGAAGAGTAGATAGGATACTCAAATAACTCTGTCTTAGAGAAAGGAATGAATAAGCCATCAATGAGCTCCATAAGAAAAAATTCCCAGGCTCAGATGGATTCACGAATGAATTCTATCAAACATTTAAGGAACAACTAATCCTGATACAATATAAACTACTTGAAAAAATAGGTAAAGAAGGAGTCCTACCAAATTACTTCTATAACACAAATATGGTTTTGGTAGCTAAACCAGGGAGAGTAAAAACAGAAAAAGAAAACTATTGACCAATTTCTTTAATGAATATTGATGAACATGTTAAAATAAAATACCAGCAAGTAAATTATAGCAATATATCACAAAGATTATACACTATGACCAGGTGAGATTTATACCAGGAATGCAGAGCTAGTTCAATATTAGGAAAACTATCAGCATCATTAACCATATTGATAACAATAAAAACTAAAATCATATGATTATATCAATAGATGCAGAAAAATCCTTTGATAAAATATAGCACCCATTCCTATTAAAAATACTAGAAAGCGCAGGAATCAATTAAGCCTTCCTTAAAATGATAAGTAGTATCCATCTAAAACCAAAAGCAAGCATTATCTGTAACGTAGATAAACCTGAAGCCTTCCCAATAATACCAGGAGTGAAGCAAAGATGTCCATTATCACCACTGTTATTCAATATTGTATTAGAAATAATAGTTATAGCAATAAGACAAGAAAAAGAAATTGAAAGAATAAAAATAGGCAGTGAGGAAACAAAACTATCATTCTTTGAGATGACACAATGGTTTTCTCTAAGTATTTAGAGAACCCTAAACAATCAACTAAAAAACTAGTTGAAACAACAACTTCAGCAAAGTTGCAGAATCTAACATAAAACATCAACATTTTTATATAGTGCAAACAACCCAGCAGGAAGAGATAGTAAGAGAAATTCTATTTAAAATAACTCTAGACAATATAAAATATTTTGGAGTCTACCGCCAAGAGAAATTATATGAACACAATTACAAGCTAACTATATCTCAAGATAAGGTCAAAATGGACAAATAATTGAAACATAAAGAGTGATATCATAAACAAATTAGGGGAACATGGTAAAATGTACCTTTCACAATTATGGATAAGGGAAAAGTTTATGTCCAAACAAGAAAGTGAGGGGATTATGGGAAGTAAAATAGATAATTTTGATCACATGAAATTAAAAAGCTTTTACACAAACAAAACCAATGCAGCCAAAAAGTAAATGGAAAACATGAAACTGGAAAAAAAATTTTTTTTGCAGCAAGTTTCTCTGTTAAAGGCCTAATTTCTCAGATATATAGGGAACTGAGCCAAATTTACAAAAATAAGATACATTCCCCGGTTGACAAAGAAAAAATCAAATCTATCAATAGTCACATGAAAAAAAGCTCTGAATCACTATTGATTAGAGAAATATAAATTAAAACAACTCTGAGATACCACCTCATAGCTACCAGATTGGCTACAGGGCACAAAAAGAAAATGACAAATGCTGGAGGGGATATGGAAAAACTGGGACACTAATGCACTGTTGGTAGAATTCTCAACTGATCCAACCATTCTAGAGAACAATCTGTAACTATGCCCAAAGGGCTATAAAACTGTGTATACCCTATCCAGAAATACTACTACATCTGTATGGCAAAGAGATAAAAGAAAATGGAAAAGGACTTTTTTTCTTTTACAAAAATATGTATAGTAACTCTTTTGTGGTGGCAAAGAATTAGAAATTGAGGGGATTCTCATCAGTTGAGAAATGACTGAATAAGTTGTGGTACAGGATTGTGATGGAATACTGTTGTACTATAAGAAATAACAAGCAGTATGGTTTCAGAAAAACCTGGGAAGACTTATATGACTGATGCAAAGTGAAGTGAACAGTACCAGGGGAACATTATACACAGTAACAGCAATATTGTAATGATTAACAACTATGAAAGACTTAGCTACGCCTATCAAGACAATGATCTAAGACTATGCCCAAAAGAACACATAATTAAAAATGCTATTCGCTTCTAGAAAGAGAACCAATGAAATCTGAATGCAGATTTAAGGGGGCTGTAGTGTCAAGGGATGGTCCAGGATGAGAAGGTCATAGGTGCTGAAGGAACTTCCAGGATAAGAAGGCAGTTGAAGAAAATATTGGCCAAGATCATGAGACTATAAATGGCAGAGACAGGATTTGGATCTAGATCACCTAATGTCAAATCCATGAAGCCTCCGCTTCATACCCCAACCTTTACTAGCTTCTCTGGACTGTTATAATTGGTATCTAATTGTCCTAAATCGTAGCAGCAAGGTGGTGGGTGGAGTGGATAGAGTGCTATGCCTGGAGTTAGGAAGACTCATCTTCCTGAGTTCAAATTTAGCCTCAGAAACATACTAGCTGAGTGACCCTAGTCAAATCACTTAACCCTTTTTGCCTACATTTCCTCATCTGTAAAATGAACTGGAGAAGGAAATGGTAAACCATTCCAGTGTCTTTGCCAAGAAAACCCTAAATGGGGTCATGAAGAATCAGATATGAGTGAAATGACTAGCAACAACAATTGTCCTACATATTTTAGCTTTATTTCTTGCACCTGACCAGAAGTTCCTGGAGGACAAAGGCTTATACTACTTTGATCTTCCATAGTGCCTAGAATAGTGTTGAATACAAAGGTTGTGACTAGCAAATATCTGCTGAGTGAACAAGTGATGGAGGGAGCTGCTGGAAATGGCCTTTATACACTTTGCAATTTTCTACTGGGTTCCTACTCTGGAAAGCCAGCTATGGCTTGAAGTCACCTGTTGGTGCTGGTTCATATGTGATTTGGGGGGTTCAGGATGGCAAAAATAATGACTGAGTCAACCAGTCATGGGTTCAAAGAACATTTCTTTCAGTCCATAGATTGAGAAAATATCATCATATTGGGAGGGAAAGTTTGAGCTTGGGGCTGTAAGGCAGCTGCTTATGAAACATGACTAGAGAAGACCTGAAGGCCTGCCTATCCAAAAATATCTGCCATTTCTGACCCAACCTTTCTCCTCTAACTGGTAGGGGAGTCAGAGTAGGTAGAGTCACTATTAGGTAGAGTTACTAACTAGGTAGTCAAGGTGGGGGTGTATTGTCTCTAGAAGGCCACTGTTAAAATGAAATCAGGTCAAGTCATCAACAAGCATTTATGAAAACACTAAAGATTTTTTTTAAATGGCACAATCAGTTGCTGACTTAAAGGAGCTCATTGTGTAATGGCAAAGACATCATGTGAACAACTATATACAAGCAGGATATAGATAAGATAAATTAGAGATAATTTCTCAGGGAATATACTAGCCCTTACAGATTGAGAAAGACTTTTTGCAAAAAATTAGATTTTAAATGAGACTTGAAGAAACCAGGAGTCAAAGGAGCATGGGTGGGGCATGCTAGATGAAAAGATTGAATGCCTGGAATACAGGATACAGCCACTATAGGAAGACAGAGGTGGATGGGATATCGAGACATGGTGAGGTGGGGCTATGTAGATGACTTTACACTTTTACCTTGGCTTGGATTTCTCGAATTACCCAAGGGAATCCACATTCCCGAGTGTATATAGGCATCACTTCCTCCCTCCTACATCTTCCTTTAAGTAAACCCCAGGAACAGATATGGAACTCAGCATCTCCCCGAGATAATCCTGAAGGTTGACCCAGTGTCCTCTTGCTCTCTCTTTAGGGGATTGTGGACTCTGACCTGCAGGTTGCAGCTGTGGTTAATATTGGCCAATGAGTTTCCTAGAAATGTGTGACCTTGGTGAACTGATGGGGCCCCATATTTCCCTCTGCATTTATTATAATCAAGCCATACTGGCCTGATTTTACAGTCCCTAGAACACACCATTTCATTTCTCATCTCCACATCTTTTCAATGGCTCCCCTTCTTCCTCTGGTTCTCTGGCCCTTCACGCGGACCTCTTAGTTTCTCTAGCTTTCTTCAACTCAACTTGAACCCTACCGTCTGCAGGACATCTTTCTTTTCCCCTGTTCCCCGCGCCCCTCTCCATTAGCCTTCTCTTTTTCAAATTACCTTTATCCATCCTGAAGATGTCTTGTATGAAGCTATTAATTTACATGTTGTGTCTCCTATTAGAATGTGAGCCCCTTGAAGGAAAAGACTTTGTTTTTGCCTCTCTTTGTTTCTCCAGGGCTTAGCATAGTGCCTGACGTACACAGCAAGTGTTCAATACTTAATGACTGCCTGGCTGCCTGATTCCTGACTGGGAAGGGCTGCTTATGTCACGCTTACTCTCTGTGAGTAAAGATTACCCCATCACCAGCTGTGCAACATTGACCTGAATGCCCTTATCCTGTTTGACGAAGGAAATGCTTTCTCTATTTCCTCGTTGTTAACCCTTCCAGGAGTCTTCACAAACCACCTTGTGAACTCCACCCTGTGCTCGATATTTTCCTTCTTTCATCATGTTTCTCTGCTCTTTGTAGCACCTTGAAGTCTTCCTCCCTTGGGAGTTTTTCCTCCCCAGGGGAGACCATTGGCTCCCTCTGTATCCACAAGACACCTGGGAACATACAGGTACACCTTGTTTTATTGCACTTTGCTTTATTGCATTTTGCAGATTTTGCATTTCTTGTGGCAGGCCTCTGTTGAGCAAGGTGACATTTTTCCAATAGCGTGTGCTCACATTGTGTCTCTATGTCATATTCTGGTAATTCTCTCAGGATTTCAGACTTTTTCACTATTATTCTATCTGTTGTGATGCTCTGTGATCAGCGATCTTTGATGTTACTATTATCATTGTTTTGGGGTGTCACAAACAGCACCCATATAAGACAGCAAATTTAATCAGTAGATGTGTGTGTTCTGACTGCTCTACTGACCAGTCATTCCCATCTTTCTCCCTCTCCTTGGGCCTCCCTAGTCCCTGAGATACAACAATATTGAAATTAGGCCAACTGATAACCTTACAATACCCTCCAAGTGCTCAAGAGAAAGGAAGAGTCAGTTGATGTGACAAACTTTGTTGTTTTCTTATTTTAAGAAATTAGTACAAGTCATCTCAACCTTCCGTCAGTCGCCAGTCACATTGAGGAAATGTCTTTCACCAGCAAAAAGATTACAATTCACTGAAGGCTCAGATGATGGCTAGCATTTTTTAGCAATAAAATATTTTTAAACTAAGGCATATCCATCTTTTTTAGAGATAATACTATTACACACTTAAAAATAATAGTGTAAACATAACCTTTATGTGCACTGTGAAACCAAAACATTTATTTGGTACACTTTATTACAATATTCACTTTATTACAGTGGTCTCGAACAGAAGTCACAATATCTTCAAGGTAAACTCTTGCCCCATTGCACTTTCCAGGGTGTTGAAAACCAGTGGAGCAGGTGTTGACCCCGAAGTCCATTTAAAGGTCTGATGTCAGGGGCATCAGCTGGTACTCCCACAAATGAGAGACCTTATTTTGAATGAGAGAACCATAGAGACAGGTGGGTGTTTAAAGCTGCAAGTCTGTGAGGTGCTTATTAATCAGTAAGTATTCATTAGGCTCTTACTATGCCTATGTCAGGCTCTATGCTAAGGGCTAGGGAGACAAAGAAAGGCAAAAACACAATCTATTTCCTCAAGGGGCTTACATTCTAGTAGAGGAGACAATATGAAAAAAAGTAGGGATGTGCAAGATATTTAGAGTAGATGGTAGTGAACCTAAAAGAGGAAGGCATGAGTGTGTATGTGTCTATAGGTGTATGT
>JAQQSW010008032.1:0-13565 GCA_028646575.1 Pseudocheirus occidentalis
TCTCTCTCTCTCTTTCTGTCCTGGCTTCAGTCTCCCCAATTCTTCCACCAGAATCTTGTCAGGAGAAAATTCTAGTTCTGACTGCCTCTCTCTGGGTTTCTTCTTACACACACACACACACACACACACACACACACACATTGGCTTCCTGTCTCAGCCAACCCCTTCCTCTTATGTCAGGAATAGGAGATAGACTTCATACTGTCTGTTTCTTTCACAGAGGTACTTAGCCCTTAGTTACTAAGAGCTTATTACCTGCTTACTTAATATAACAAAAAAAGGGTCTTCAAATTTAAATTAATTACCATTACAATGGGTTATATTAAAAGATGTCTGAGATGCCTTGAAACAATGCAATTCTACAATTAGAAGGGAGAAAAATTGACTATGGAAAGACCAGTAAGAAATTTGCTGCATTTCCCTCATGCAGGTGAAAATAAAAGCCATGGCTATGAAAAATGAAATATGCAGAAAGATTCACGGACTTCAGAAGTCTAATCCCTACAATTTGGTATTTGGATATTGAAGGAGAAGGAAAAGGGGGTGTCAAGGATCACATTAATTCTTCACATATGACTGACTGGTAGGTATTGAAATCAAAAGGGCTTTAGACTGAAAGGGAAGGGGGAGGGGAAGAATGGCCTAGTGCAGGGGTGGATAACCTATGGCCTTGAGGCCAGATGTGGTCCTCTAGGTCCTCAAGTGCAACCCTAATGATTCAATCCAAACTTCACAGAACAAATCACCTTAATAAAAGGATTCGTTCTGTGAAACTTAGACTCAGACAAAAAGCTATACCCAAGGACCTAGAATGTCACATATGGGCTTCAGACTGCAGGTTCACCACCCCTGACCCAGTGTGTATATACATATGTGTTTCTTTGTATATACATATGTGCACGTGAATGTGTGTGTGGGGGGGGGATTGTATGTGCATCTACCTGGATGGATATCATGAAGAGAAATTATTATGTTAGAAGATTAACAGTTGAGACACTATCAAACCCAAACCAACTCCTCCTCCCTATTTTCCTATTTTCTTTTGAGGGAAAAGAGTTATGTAATAGTTGTTGCTGGACAATAATATAGAGAAGAAACAGAGGAAAGAATAGGTCTTCTGCAAATACTCTCAGTCCTTGAAAGACACTATTATGACCAGAGATTCCAATCTACATTCTTTGTTTAAAAAACACCACATTTCTAGTCACCCAGGTTCACAAACATCCTCCCTCCTCACTTTCCTTCATCCTCCAGATCCAGTCAGACAACTCCTCTAGGAAGCCTTTCTTGATCGCCTCAGCTGCTAGTGAAACAGTGAAATGAAACTGCCACAGTAGGCTTTGTGTATGTATGTACATACATACATACATACATACATATATATGTATATATATACACATACATATATATTGTGTATCTATATATACATACATATATATTGCATATATATATATACATATATATTATATTAATAAATGCATACAGGTCATTTCCCTTTATAGAAGGTAAGCTCCTTAAGGTTGGTAACTGTTTCATTTCTATTGGAATACTGGTGAATATCACTGTAGAAAGGTGATTCTACACCTTCTAGGGTGTCGGGTAAGTACTTGATCTTCTTTATTCTTTGAATGGTAGTTTGGAGTGTGACCACTTTGGTCACTCACCTCTCCTCCCTGCCTTCCTCCTTGCTCTGAAGACTTAATTAGTCACACTTTGTTGCAAAAATTAGCACATTTTTAAGCTAGGGTAATATAATGGTCACTGAGTCCACATGATACATTCTCTACTATTTTATGATAATTATAGTAGATGAAAATTCATTAAGACAGCCCCAGGGATTAGGAAAATCCCCACTATTTGAACATATTTTTAGTTCTCTCTCCTAATTTTAACTTTGGGCATTTTCTCTTAAACCCTGGCTTCCTCCATTTTCCCTTTTCTCAGAGTAGATGAAGTGTATAATATAAGCCTTCAAAATTGGCCCCAGGTTTCTTTATATATGGAGAAAATTTGGGATATGGGAAAGTTTAAATAGAAGAAGGAGGAAGAGTATATAACAAACAGTACTTGTTACTAGATATGCCCATGGACCAAAAAAAAATGGAGAAAGAATAGATCTTTTGGAGCTTCTCTCAGTCATTGAAAAACACCCTTATAACTAGAAGTTCCAATGTGAGTTCTTTGTTTCCAGAACCTTCATAGACCCAATGGCCCTCTTTGATCTCTCTCTCCTTTGCCACAATTCATCTCTACTCTTTCCTTCTCACTTTGCCCAAAGATCCTGTTCTCTCCATATGAGGATATCATCTATTTAACTGTCATTGCTGTTCAATTCTCTGCTTCTTCTTCTCAGTTTGTTCTCTCACTGACTATATGAATCTTTTTCAAGAGTTTCCTGGAATGATTCAAGTCCATTGTTTTGCTCAAAGATCATCTTAGTCCAGACCACTCTTGGGCTGAGAGGGAACTGCAAGGAAAAAAATCCATTTTGGATTTGATTTTTATCAACAAAGAACAAAATACTGCTGGAGTGGAAATGATAGGGATTATGAGAGGAAGTGACCAATTTATCTTAGAATTGTAAAGAAATTGATGTACCTTGGATTATTGGAAAACAGATTTCAAAGGGTTCCAAGGAAAGACAGACAGCATCTCATGAACTCTATAGGGCCATCAGTCTTTGAGCGCTGTCTTTCTTAAGAATTAAATTCTGAAAACATGATGATAAACAGTTATGATGAAGAGGGTCTAAAGTTTCTGATATGGATGCAATAGAATATTAGCAACCAACCTTTAACTTTTGAAGAAATGTACAGAAAAAAAGGATTTATACAAAATGTGGTAAGGTCCTATAAAATGATTTCAGGAAAGCTTCTGCTCAGAATAATCTAAGCCTGATAAGAAAACCTAAGAATTACAAGGGAATTTTATGCTTCATTTGAGAATAAAAAGAGAATCAAAGAAGATATAGTACTACCACTAACAGTAGTAAATTACTGATGAATAGATTGCAGAGATGTTTATATTTTGCTTGTTTTATCTTCCAAAAAGAGTGACCTTTGAACTTGAAAATACAGAATAAAATTGTCTAAAAAAAAAGTTAATATTCAATAGAAGTAAGGAGCTAGAAATAGGAGCCTGGATGTGTTTGAGTCACTTTGTGTAGATGAAAAGCCTGTCTTCATATGCTGAAAGAAATGGTAGACATGATTTCTGAGTAGCTATCATTGATACTTTGAAGACTGGAGAGAGGTAGATCAGGTTTGGAGAACAATAAATGTCCTATTTTAAAAAAAACTTTTAACCTATCTTCATAATACATGGGCTATTACTATTGGCTAAAGATCCTAATTTCAATTCACAGCAAAATTTTAAACTATATTATGAAATATACAACTTATGAACATGTAGAAAAGTAAGTCGTAAGAGAAATAAGCCAACATGACTTCATCAAGAGTAGATTAGATTAGTCTAACCTCGTTTCTTATTTTGACAGGGTTACTAAACTGCTAAATCAAGGAAATGCTATAGACAGTTTACTTAGATTTCATTTGATAAAGTCTTTCATGTTATTCTTGTGGAAAACAAGGATAGCTGATGTAGATACAAGTCTGTCTGCATGCCTGAACACAAAGAAGAATGTTTATTGGTCTAATCTTAATTTGAAGGCAATGTTGAATAGTAAATCAAGTTCTGGTTAGGGTCAGAAAGACCTGATATTAAATCCTGCTTCTGATCCACACTACTTATATGACCTCTGTCAAATTAATTAATTTCCATATATGTTAGAAAAAATTCTGAGAAGTATCTTCTAAGTAATAGATTTATGGTATTGGAATTTCCCCTAGAAAATCATAGATATTTCATATATTTACATCACTTTGAAAGGAGATCTCCAATGGAATGTCCTAGGGATCTGCTTGACCCAATAGTTTTTAACATTTGTTTCAATGGCTTTCATAAAGGCATCAATGACATTCTTAGCAAATTTCTATATTATACAAATTTCTACATTATTCTATATTATATTCTATATTTTCTATATTATATACATGTCTGCATTCTATTTCTATATTCTATATTCTATTTCTATATTATTCTATATTTTTATATTATACAATATATTACATATTATACAAATTTCTATATTATATATTATATTATAGCAAATCTCTATATTATATATATTATTTCTCTATATATTATATTATTATTTCTATATCATACAAATTTCTATATTATGTTATAGCAAATTTCTATATTATAAGTATAGAGGGATGGCAAATACACTGGTTGACAAAATCATGATTCAAAATGTTTTTTACAGGCTAAAATTTTGAGCCAAACAAGTAGATGAATCCAATAAGGATGAATATAGTTTTACAGTTAATTTTCTAAAAATAAAAATCAACTTCTTAAGTAAAAGATAAGTATGACTAGATATAAGTTCATCTAAAATTTATCAGAGTGTTTTAATGGAATGTAAGTGCAATGAATCAAAG
This sequence comes from Pseudocheirus occidentalis, assembly GCA_028646575.1. Taxonomy (NCBI): domain Eukaryota; kingdom Metazoa; phylum Chordata; class Mammalia; order Diprotodontia; family Pseudocheiridae; genus Pseudocheirus; species Pseudocheirus occidentalis. The sequence goes on from JAQQSW010008032.1 coordinate 4,503, forward strand.
GAGTTATATAGCAGTAAAAAAAAGTTAATGAGAATGTGGGCTGCATTAAGAAAGTCATAGTTTCTAGTCCTTCTTTTCTTGTTAGACCACTTCTATAGTATTCTGTTCAGTGATGGGTATATATTTTAGGAAGGACAATGATGAGCTTGAGAACTTCCCCAAAAAGGCATATTGGATACTTACAAGTCAATACTCCATGTAATATGAAGAAAAGTTGAAAGAAATAGAGGTTTTAATTCTATAGAGGAGAAAGTGTTCTGATATCTGTCTTCATGTATTTGAAGGGTTATGATATGGAAGAAGAATTATGCTTATACTTCCTGTCCCAAGAAGACAGAAGTAGAAACAATGGGTGGATGTTTCAAAGAAGAAAATTTAGGGTTAATATAAGAAAAAATATCTTAATCTGAGACATCCAAAAGAGGAATGAATTGCTCTGGTAGGTGGTTGGCTCCAACTTACCTAAGATTAAAAAAAAATTTAGTGATTACTTATCAAGTGTAAGGTAGTATTCCTTTCAGACTTCTCCAACTTTTCTCATTGAAAGAGGCACAGAAAAATATAAATGTGTCTTCTATGTGAAGAATACTGAGAAAAGCAGTTCATAGATAGAGTACACTTTCCCAGGGCAAATATTATTTCATTGCCTTCTTTCCTACCTGCTGATTTGCATATGACTGACAGAAAAAGTGTCGAGTTAATAACTGTAGCCATTATTAACACAGACCTGTTTTGTGATTATTGGACAAGTGTACATTGCTTCCTTATGGCTTATCTTGAAGAGAAGAAGATTTAGAAAATTTAGTGGTTAATCACATTAACTTAGCATGAACTGTTTCACAGAGGGGAGCTAGCTTTGAAATATCAAAGCTGGTTTAAGAAAAGATCTTAGAGCCTACTAGAAGAATGTATATACTACCAACTGCTACCTTGGAAGTGGAATCTTTTCAGAACCCAGATAAGAGAACAGAAATGAAGAAACTTCTGTAAATGTCAGTTTATAGGACTCTACCTTTCTTTTAAGAATGTAGCATTACCTCTGCATCAAAGAGTCTAGGCCTAGCAGAAGACTTATACCTGAGCCAAGAAGTAACTTTGTAAGCAAAACAGTCCAACTCAATCACAGACCAACCTAGTTTAGCAACAGAGATCCCCATCCAAAGAAACCCACAGTTCTAGACTTGTGAAATTATTCTAACCATATGTGCTCCCTACACATGTCAGACTACAATCATGCCTTAAATTGGTACCCACTTTTCTCCATTGGTGCATACATATGTAGGAGTGTGAACCCTGGATTTATGGGTGCAAAGTATTATCATTGCTCTTGCTTTGCCTTTTGAGAAAATTCTATTGCTATGAGTTAATTGAATGAGTTAAATGATTAATTAAAGTTAATTAATTAACTTTGTTCATGAAAATCATACTAGTAGGAACTTAGAAGTATGAAACAGGAATATAGCCTCCTACAAGAGTTACAGTATTTGCCCCTCTAAGAAACTACCAACCTGATTGTGTGGGTGTGAACTGAGCGATCAAGCAGATACAGAAAGAAAAGGTGTATGTTGAAGAGGAGATTATCTTTTTAGATAGGATTCCTAAATATTCCTTCCAAATCTACCATTTTAGTTAGCAAATCAAAAATATTTATTAAGCAACTACTATGTGTCAAATTCCTTGTTATATTCTAGAGATTCCAAAACAAAAGTCAGAGGGGAGAGAAAATTTGATAAGGAAGAAAATTTTATTTTGTATATTTTGAGTTTGAGATGCTAATGACCAATGGGGAGAAATGTTTAGAAGATAGTTGAAAATGGATATCAGAAGAAAGTTAAACCTGTAGGACTGCTTTCATTTAGGAGATGAAGTAAAGAGAAGTATTCAGTAAACATGACAGAAAAGGTATGGTCAAAGAGGTAGGAGGAAAATCAGGAGAAAGCAAAAAGAGGAGAGGTATCAAAGAGGAAATACGGGTCAATATTATCACATACTGAAGAATGAACTAGGATGATGAGGACTGAGAAAATTTCAAATGCATTTGGCACTCAGGAAATTACTGGTTATATTTTAAGAGATCTGGTCAAGAACTGACAGTGCTAGAAGGTATTTGGTTTTGTCTGGTATTTTTGCCACTAGATGATATTCACTATCATTTCATAATTAACTAGTCCTATTACCAATATTAGTATATATGATGGAGATTTAGAGAAATTCACGGCTCAGGGATTCATAGATTTAGAACTGAAAATACCTTTGAGACCATCTACTCCAACTCCCTCATTTAACAGATGAAAAAACAGGCCCACAGAATCTCAATGACTCGGCTGAGATTGTGAAAGTATCAAGTGACAGAGGTGGAACTGAACCTAGATTTTTCGCCTACAAATACATAACTCTCTAATTTGTAATCACTCATGATTCAGACATATCTCTGAAAATAATTTTGATATAAAGCCAGGTACCTGAGATAGAATAACTGTTATACAATGAGGAGCAAGAATTTCCATAGGAAGACAATTCTAAGTACATTAAGGGAACCCTCTACCTTACTAAGTGCTGTTTTTCTATTTCTTTTATTATAAAGTAACTATTATACTCCTAGTTTAAAATTACAAGTCACTTGGAAGTAACATGGAGGCTTGAAATCTCTTTTTCTTAGCCAGACTTCTGTTTTTACTTATCATGAGCACTGTAAGACAAGATAACCAAGTGTTCCATGAAATTATGTTTCCTATTGCCTTTGGATGTACAATGAAACCAACTCTGCCAACTCTATTCTTTGCTTTTCCAAGGATAACTTATGAAATGTCCTTCCATTTAGTTTCCATTTCCTTATATGTTATAATTCGACTTATTATGATAATGTTCATAATGATGTGGTTCAGTTCTTCCAACAATATGTTGATTTCTCAAACATTGGACAATGATTTCACATTCAAAGTACCTTCTATTAAGTTTCAATTAAGTTCACATTAAGTACCTACTATTACTATAGCACAAAGTCACATAGCTAGTGAAAATTATGTAATTATTCATACTTATTGTATCCTTCTAACCACTCCACTGGTCACTGGAAAAATGAAAAGGGACCACACAAGACTGAAGTATGATTTTTAAAATTTGTCTTTGTTTCATAAGTTACCAAAGGCAAGGAATTTTGCAAATGACAGCCTTTCTGCTAATGATGCACCTCCCTCTCTTCAGATGTGTTGATTCTTGGACAGCAGACTGGTCCTCTTGATAGAACTGTGCCTTTTCAGCATTGGGGAGACCCCTAGAGTTCATTATCTTTTAAAATAACCTTTGAAAATTCAGGGTCACACAATGATAAGCCATTAGAATGTTTTTAAAGAACTAACTCTATGAGAATAATTATGCTAAAGGAGACCATTGCTAGTATCAAACTCCATTTCTTCGCTTATTAAAACTAAGAGGGACCTTTGAAATCATAATGTCTTAAATAAGAAAGCCAGAGAAATTAAGTGACTTGCCCAAGGTCACATTGGTAGTGAGTGACACAGACAGAGCAAGAAGCCAAGTCTCCTGATTTCCTTGTTCAATGCTCTTTTCACTATGCCTTATTATTTCCCAATTCTATTACAAGAGATTTCATTTAACAGCAGTAACTTTCTGGAGATGCAGTACCCATGATATTGGTTACTTTAAATACTAAGCAGAATCCTCAAGGCTGTATACTGAATGAGAATCAGTTATGAGAGAAATTGCTACATGAGGCTTGAAAAAATCCCAGTGGAACACACCGCAAAACAGAATAAGAGACACGGAAATAAAATTCAGAAAAACCTTCCTGCTTACAGACAAAGGTGAAGGCTATAAACCATCTTAAAAGCTCAGGGTCTTTGTTTAGTGTTTCTGAGTGGGAACAGTATTGGATAAACAGAAAGACCTCAGACCACATTGTCCAACTGGAGTCCCCTGGGAGTTTAGGGATTAGATGAAGTAGGGGGTTGGAGAGAGGCCAGAAATGGAGCTGTCCAACACAAATCCACTGGTAGACAAAAAAAAAACCCAACAACAACAACCCCCCATCCCCACCCCCTTCCTTGAATTCATTTGGAGTGGATTTCATTGTATTGATTTTGAGGTATAAAGAGGTAGCAACTCTCCAAAGATTAGGAACAACATCAACAAATATCGTTCTGAGAGTTTATTCCTTTGTCAGTCATTTTTTTAAGTGCTTTTCTCCTCATCCACCTTCCTGCTCCCCTTGTCTGTCTCTTTCAGAGCTTCACTCTTTATCTTTCTCTCAGTCTTTAATCCCCTTGCCACAACCACCCTCAGTTATTTTTCCTACTTCTCCTTTCCTCTTCCCTTTCAGAGAGGGAAAATGCTCTCTTCTAAGTGGATGACAATATTTCTCCCCAGGTTGGGTATGTTTCTCCATGAGATTAGTCAGCAGGCATGCTATGCATTCTGTAGCCTCATTAGATTGCTTCTGGAAATACTTGAATCTCAGAAACTTCTCCCACAGATATTTATTTTGTGGGGAAATCAGGGATAGGAATTGGAAGTCAAGATGATATTTCCCTAGAAATCACTATGTCACTATGTGTCACTATGAAATCTATGTAACATTTGGGATTCTACTTGATTGTTGCTAGCCTGGGTAAAGACAGCATAAAGCTAGCTGGCTCAATGAACACTTTAGACTTGATCTCTTAACATTATCCACCAGTTTGATCTTTTATATCCCCTTCATCTTGATCCTTTCTCTTCTGCTCTTTCCAATTTATCAGCTTTCATTTAGTCCTGACTCTCCTCTGATTATATTGTATCCTGATCTATCATTCTCAGTTCTCCCTGCCTGGTGTTACTTCTAATATTCTCTTCACCTTTGTGACTTGGTAGCCTATTTTCTTTTTAAATCTATTCAATCAACATCTTCCACACAATAAAAGCATAGTGACAGTAGTATACCAATCCCCCCAAATCATTCTTTCTCCTTTAAGCATTCAGCATCTGACTCATCATTTCCCTCTCCTCCTCAACTCCTGCTTTTATCCCAGGGCATTTTACTATCCATGTAGATGCTCTGAAATTCCTTAGCCTTCTACTTCCCCGAACTTTTTAAGTCCCATCCCCTACTCCATCATTCTACTTTATCCTTACATAGCAATGGTCACAAGCCAGATGACATTATTCATTACCTACAAATGTTCCACTTTCCTGATTAGAAATTTTAATATTTCCTTATCTGATCATAACCTTTTTATCATTCTACCTCTCCCTGTGCTTCATACCTTTTCCCATCTCTTCAACCCTCAGTACTTTCTCATATAAATTACGTTCTTTCAATTTACTTTCATCTAAATTAAATTTCCTAATATACTCAACCCCAAAGTTAACCACTTCAGCTCTACACTGTCCTCTGATCTTACATCCATTACTGCTTTGTACTTTTACCACCCCAGAATTCTGCATCTTTAACTTCTCCCCATGTCTCTCTATTCTTCAATCTTTCACTAGCAACTAGCTCTTTCACTATTTCTTTCAAACATGCCCAAATAATCCTATAAAAAAAAACAACAAAGAAAGAAAAAAAAACCTTTCACTACATGTTCAAGCTATTGCTCTATATCTCTCTTCCCTTTCTCAGTCAAATTCCTCCAAAAAAATTGCCTGGGCAAAGCCTGTTAGTGCATGCCTGTAGTTCTTGCTGATGGGGAGTCTGAGGCTAGTAGGTCGTTTGAGTTTGGAAATTTTGAGCTGCAGTAGGGATAGAGATGATCATGTATTCACATTAAGTGAGTCACCAGGATGATGAGCCTCACGAAGCAGAAAGGGTCAACAGGCTGATGGGAAAATCAAGCTGGTTAAAGCTTTTGTGGTGATTAATATTGGGTTTGGAACCATAAGTAGCCTGTGAACTTTCAGTCTGGGCAAGAGACAAAGAAAGGGAAAAGGAAAGGAAAAGGGAAAGGGGAAAGGGAAGGGAGGGGAGGAGAAGGAAAGGGAAGGGAGAAAAGAAGGAGAGGGAGAAGGAGAGAGAGATAGAAAGAGAGATGAGGAGGGAAAAGAGAAGAGAAAGGATAGGAACTTTACTTTTCCCCCTCTCATTCTACCCAGTTGGAGTCTATTTTCTGTCCCTGGTTGGAATTTTCATAGAAGCCCTTGGAAATGTTAGATTATTAGATTACAGATTTAGAACTGAAAGCGAGTGGTGAGTTCATTATGGATTCTTAGCCTAGGGTCCAGAAATTTCTTTTTTTGTTTTTAAATAGTTTCATAATTACATTTCAATATAATTGCTTTCCTTTGTAATCCTATGAATTTTGCTTTATTAATTTAAAATATTGTTCTGAGGAGTGGTTCATAGGCTTCACCAGACTGCCCACGGGGTCCCTGATAAATAAAAAATAAAATTAAAAAGGTTAAAAACCCATGATATAGTTAGTCCAATACCTTTACTTTATAGATGAGTAAACTGAGTCCCAGAGAGATTAGGGTACTTGTCCAAAGTCAAACAAATAGTAGGGGGCAGAGGCTAGGACTTGAACCCAGCTCCTCTGTCTCCAAATATAATCAAATGTCAAGTATCCTATGATCTTAATTTAAATTGTCTATTTTTTTTCAGTGGAAACTCTGGAGCAAAGGTGAAAGAAGACACTTAACTACATTCAGCTTTGACTCTTCCACCTTCTTTTCCCCTTTAACCTAAAGAGGGTTCCATTTTACCAGCCCTCATACTGAAATTGGTTAAATGAGCCCCAGTGTCAGTTTGGAGCTCACCAGTTAGCTTTGCTAATGAATTAGCTAGTGCAGTGGACCACTTGCAGGGCTGTCTGCACTATAGTGAATTATTTAGGCCCAAACCAGGACAGCATCTTTCTTTCTCTCTGACAAGCATAATTCTTTATTCTCCCATTAGCTGGGTGCCCTGGTCTCAGTAAACTAGTTATTGACTTGCTCATTTACAGATCTTCCGTCTAAATGCTCCTTCCCTTATTTAACTCAGACAAGCTTCTGTAATTTCCCCTCACACCACCCAGGCAGAACTAGCATGTAAAAAACCGCATTGCTTATTTGTTGCAAAGAAATCAAGAAGTTCGGTAGCTCACCTTAGATAGATGCTTGTCCCTGGTTATAATGGATACAAAACTTTATAGGACTTAACGGGCCTCCTGTAAGCTCTATAGGAAATCTGAGGCAATGAATCATGGGGACAGACCCCCACTGAGCACCGTGTGTCTGAACAGACTACAAATAGTCAGAAATGCCTCCTAAGCCAACGGTTTCCATATGACAGGAATGTATAAATTAGACTGGAGAAGGGAATATCTTGCAAAGAATATTTGTATATAAAGACAACAATAATTCTTCTGGCCAGAAGACTGTGTGAAAGCAAACTGTTAATTACCCACAATGCCCTTTGGGCCCACATTGACATGTTTCACTGTATCTTCTGCCACCTTTTAATATCCTCTTCCCTCTTCTCCTCCCTCATTTTGTGAGTGTTACTGTGTCAAAATGTCACACGGTATTGGCTCACCTTGGTCATGATGTACTGTGTCAGGTCAGATGTGATGAGACACAGGAGATGTGACCAGCATAGCCTCAGGTAAAGATTAGGTGCCAGAAATTAAAGAAACAATCTTGAACCATCACTCAGAATTCAGAGATTAACTTCTTTCTGATTTTTCTCTCTTAAAAAAAAAAAAGCTTTAACGAATCATTTCCTCCCGATTTTAATTACAAAGAAAAGAAAAGGACTTAATTTGGGGGTATTTATTTTTCTATTTCTCCCTTTCCTCTAAATAGAAAGTGTTGTATGTTAAATTCAGCTTCCATCACTATAAATGTAATTGTGCTCCCTTCCCCCCCCCAAAAAATAAATAGATAAAATAAGCAATAAACACCCCCACCTTGGGGAAACCTTGTTAACATTTTTATTACATTTTTATGTTTGAATAATGATGCTCTAATATATCTCTTTCTTGACTGCAATTCCCAGAGTCCTTTTAAGGGTAACTTGGCTTGACAGCATAGGAATTCTATGATAAAGAAAAGACAAATTAGGAAGAGGTCTACGGGGGAAAAGAAAGATTACATTGGAAAGTGGGGGTGGGGAGGACAGTGTGAAGGGATAGATCAGCCTGGTCAAGCACGAATAGTTTTATACATACACACACACACACTCACACACACACACACATACACACACACACACACACACACACACACATAGAGATACAGACAGGTATACAGATAGATGGATATACATACAGATATATAGTTAGATACAGATATAGATTTTTTTCCCTTAAAAGTTGCTTTATGGTGGGGGTCTCATAAGCTTGTAGCCTTACTGCACCATCTCAAAATTCAGTAGCATTTGTGCTTGTTTAAATATATAGCCAGATAAGAGTTTGATAAGATACTGTGTACAGAGTATAATTACTAAAACAGACAGACCAGCATTCACCTTTCACTGATCCTGTCTTATTTCCTCCTAAAATCTCTCTTTGGTTTTATAAATCAATCAGGGAGTACAAATTGGATAAGAAATTATCAAAATTACAGAAGTTATCTTTCTAATCCGCTCCTCCTCTGTGGGAGGGGAGAGGGGTTGGAATTAATATACAGGCAACTGGAATCCATTTGTAATGACCAACCAGTTCAAGTCGTAAATCACAAGAGAAGTTACAGTCCTTAGATGATGTGAAAATCTGCACAAACAACTTGTCTCTTCAGACAAAAGGAAGGTGGAGAGAGAGCACCTCAGTAGTCACTTAGAATAATTTTGCAGAGGATGATTATAGCAATCAATGTTCCCAAACCAGAGATAAAGAATACTATAAATATAAGTAAGATCAAATCTTTGCCTGTAGTCTACATGAAAGGGATGAGGGTGGGGCAAAGTTCAGGTAAAATCGTTCATGAATTTGTTCTTGTAAGACATGTTTGAAACAAATTGACTTCTCTCTGCCATCATTTCTTGACATCAGTAGGCACCAGAAGAAGTAAAAATATAGCTGATTTGAAGTGAATTACCTGGGACTTTTAATCATAAAGAGATTTGTATAAGGAGATTAAAGTTATGCC
>JAQQSW010008033.1:0-13564 GCA_028646575.1 Pseudocheirus occidentalis
ACCCTTTTTGTCTACAAAAAAGGATTCTAGAGTTTTATTGTTTTTATTTTGCTTCCTTTTCCTCATGTTGGCCAGTCAATTAATTGGTTGGTTTTTTTTTAGCTCTGTGAAACTCTGCTTCCAAGGGGGGGAAGCTCTGTTCCAAATTGCTGGGGTTTTCCCAACTGCCGGAGATATTAGGGGGGTGTTGCAAGTCCCCCCAGCTTTGGCTTTCTGAGAGTGCACCCCAGGACCACCACCCAAGACCACGATTCAGATTCCGGCCGCTCAACGCAAGAGCACTTGGCCCTGATCAACCGATTCAGCTCCCCTGCTGAATCTGCAGGCCAGGGGCTCTGAAGCAGCCTGGTGGGGGCCGCTGTCGGTTCCAGCAATTCCCTTCCACCACTGCTTCCTTTCCCTGGGGGCAGTTTGGCCAAACTGCTTTACCACCCTCAATTAATTTTCAAAGTTTCACTTTCACTAACCGTCTCTGACCAAAGATACCCCCAGGCAGGTGCTTTAGATTTTCTTTGAAGTAGACTCAAGCTGTGGCTTGGGAGGCTCACTCCTGCTGGCCTCCCTGGGGCCTAGCCTGCTGGCCTGGCCGCGGCTATGGTTTTGGGCTCAGCGGTCTCTGCTCTGGTGCGAGCTGCCACTCTCCCGTCTCCGTTCCTCATGCCTTGGCAGATGTGGAGGTGCTGGAGGCTGTAGAACCTCTGTAGACTGGCGGCAGCGTGGCTCAGCTCACCTCAGCCCGGCTCCTTCCCATCGCCCCGGGCCTGGCCGTGGTCTCAGCTTCAGGGTGCTCCAGTCTCCGCTCCTAGCTGCCACGATGAGCCCCTGCTGCCAAGCTGCCTTCCAGGAGAGATGTGTTCTCTGTATTTTTGTGAGTCTGAGAGTCCTAGACTTTGTCTGGGCTCATAATTTTATGTGTGTGTAGGGTGGTGGTGCCATCTTGGCTCCGCCCCTGTTCTATAGCTTTGGAATTTATAAGGAATTAGAATTGCTTCCTGTCCATACAAGAATATAGTATATTGGGGCAGCTAGGTGGCACAGTGAATACAGCACTGGCTCTGAAGTCAGGAACACCTGAGTTCAAATGTGACCTCAGACACTTAACACAAAACTAGCCATTTGACCTTGTGAAAGTCACTTAACACCAATTGACCAGCCTCCCCCCCTCCAAAAAGAGAAAAAAAGAATATAATATATCCTTGATTACAAAATACTTGTGGCTAGAAGTCACTGTGGAAGGAGGCAGAAAGGCAAGAAGGAGACCAGAAACTTTGCTTCTAGTAACTAGTACATGCTAGGAGACTTCACGGATCTAAGGGTGTTAGAAAATAGGCCAGAAGAGTGCTCTGCCTTCCCTACTTGTACTATTGGAAAGCCTGATTTTCTGATCTTGAGATAAGGAAAACTATGTTAAAGGACCTTCTTGTTGTCCTGAGTGACTTCAAATTAGCAAGCCAAGATGAATGACATACCAAGATAATGGAAGGAGAAAAAAGAGAAAAGAAAAAAAAGAAACCCAAACTAGTTGATGTAATTAGTTATAGAAAATTATGTAGAATGGGAGAAGTATCATAGGATTGGAGTCTGGCAAATATAATCTCAATGTAAACAATAGAAAATGACAGATTCTTTAGATTATAAACTAGCAGAATTGAGTCTTGTTTCATAAAACACATTTTATAACTTATTTTTAAAGATGTGAGTATTTAATAAAGGAAATGACAATTACTAAGATCGAGCACGGTTTTAAGAATGAATGAGTGAATTTTAAAAAGCATACATATCACTGTGCTAAAGGCTGAAGACACGAAGACAAGAGCAAAGACAGTATCTTCACTCAAGGAGAATAAATTCTAAAAGAGAAAATAACATAAAAAGAATAGTGGTGGCCAAAGAGGAAAAACTTTGATCCAGAAATTTACAACAGTGGTAAAAGCTGGCCATAGGAGAATAGAGAATATTCTGGAACAAAGGCAAGGTGGATTTGATCACAGTATTTATTCCAGAACTTAGGGAGGGAGAAGAAAAATGGGTATAATATCGTTGGTGAGGAGAAGGTCAATGGGGAATGAATTGAAACATGATAAAGATTCTCCTGAAATAGGTGCCTGGGCAGGGGAAATTATCTTTCAGAATGGTAGGATCATAGGGTGAAAATTTCATGATGTTGGAAATATGGTTGGTGAGGAAACATCCAGGGAATATAGGTTATATAGATTAATCTCATTTCTTCTTTAGAAAGGGTTACTAGACTTGTAGATGAGGGGATTGAAATAAACTTAGCAAACTTGTATTTCAACAGGAATATTGACAAAGACTTTTATGATATCCTTAGGAATAAGGAGAGATATGTGCTAGATAATAGTATAATTAGGTGAATTTGGAACACCTTGAATGATGAGACTCAAAGAACAATAACTGATAGGCTGATATCTACCAAGAGGAAAGTCTCCAGTCAAGAGCCTTAGGGATTGATTTTCCTTGAACCTTGTTCTATTTAATATTTGTATCAGTATCTGAATTGAAGACAGCAATAGTATGCTTAATCAACATTTAGATGGCACAGATGATAACACATAAAAACATTAACAGTGCTAGGTTGAGTCTAATATTAATTTTCATAATGATAAACAAAGTTCGTTACTTGGACTCAACTGCCTAAGTACAGAATGGAGGACAAATGGCTATGTAACCAATTCAGGATTTAAAAAATGGAAGAGTTCAGTGGATTGTAAACTTAATTTAAGCTGACAGACCCAGGAGCTATAAAAAGCCAGCTTAATCTGAGGCAGCATTAGGAGAGATGTCCAGAAAGGGAAAAATATGCTTTGGTTAGATCTCATCTAGAGTGCTATGTTAAATTCTTAGCCGATTTTAGGACGGACATTGACAAACTAGAGCATGTCCAAAGGAGAGTAAATAGGATGTGGATAAGTTACTACAGTAGGATAAGTTAAAGGAACCAGGGATCTTTAGTCATAAGATGAGACTTAAAGGGAAGATGGTAGTTGTCTTTACCCTTCTCTAAAGGGTGTCAGGTGGAAGACGGATTAAACTTTTTCTACATGGCCTTGAGAAAAGAAGCAGGAACGATGGATGAAAGTTGCAAAGAAACAAATCTGGAGCAGCAGAGTGATAGAATGGAACTTATGCATGAGAAAAATTAATCTGGTTGTTTGTCTGCAATCTATTATCATAGATCATAGATTCAGACCTAGAAGGGGTGTGAAAGTTTGTCTAGCCTAGTCAAATTCTTTCATTTTACAAATGTAGAACTAAGGTCTAGAGAGGTCTTTAACTAGGTATTGTGGTAACAAGTGACAGAGGCAGATTTCATCCCAGAACTGCTGACTCTAAACCTATGCTCTTTCTATTGTGATCTATATCTAATCCTGTCATAGAGATTTTCCTGGGATATTAAGAAGTTGAGAGAACTGCTAGGAGTATAATCAAACACTAATTAAGTGCTAACTATAGACATGTACAATGTTTGTTAGAGGAAGGAGACAAATTGAGGTCTTCCTGATTCAAAGGCCTACCCTCTAGCTACTACACTTTGCTTCCTTTGGGGCTATCTCATTTTGAGGGAAGTGCTTACTGTCTGGAAAATAACTTGAGTAGCTTGCTAATGCTTACTGCTCCTCTTTACATTCTAGGATGTCTGTTGGCAAACATGAGCTGTATATAATCTCCCTGGAAGGAGTCCTTCTTAGGGTATTGCATCTGGGAAATGCCCAGCTCCAGTCTCAACTATATATTTTCCCAACTAGAACCTTGAGTCTAATATCTCAGCTAGATATCCAGAAAGAAAGAAAATTACCTCAGAGACATTTGAAATATGTTCCCATCACAGGTTAGCAATTTCAATCTAGGTAGCTAGATTGCATAATGGAGAGAGAATAGGAATTAGAATACAGAAGACTCGAGTTTAAATCCTGCCTTGGACATTTAACTAGTCATGTGACCCTCGTCATGTCACTTTCTCTCTCCTTCAGTTTCCTCATGCAATATAGGGATAATAATACCATTTATATCTCAGGGTTTTTAAGATGATAAAATGAGATATGTATGTCTTTCAAGGGCACTCAATGAGTTGTGATCCAGTGCAAATGATTATGATGTTAGCTTTTTGGCATGACTCAGAGAGAGTCTGTTAATCATATATTTACATAGCCTCAGAGTTGGAAGTGATATTAGAGTCCAGTTAGTCCAGCCCTTGAATGAACATAAATCTTTTTTATAGTCAACCCTCCACCTTATCCTTAAAGACTTCCATGTGGGGAAAGGGTGGGGCGGGGACTTCTTCCTATAAGTCCATTCCATTTTTTGGATAATTTTCATTGTAAAACTCTTTAAAATTGGTCAAGGGTGGTGTATTTCTATTGTCCAAATATAGAGAGAAGGCAACACTGACAAGGGGACTTTGAGTCAGGAAGAGCTGGATTCAAGTCTTACTCAGACATTTACTTTATTTGTGTCCTTGAACATGTGCTTCCATTTCCTCATCTGAAAAATGATGGGGTAAGTCTATGAACTCTAAGATCCCTTATAGTTCTAAATGTCTAGCCCTGTGACCCTATAATTTATCTGAAGGGGAAGTAGAAGACCAGATGTGATTATAATCAATATCCAGAGAATAAGAAGAGAAAGGTGAGTCACATAATCAAGCCATGGCTAGCACTGCTGGTTTGCAGGACTAGCGTTCCATGGTTTTGGGGGGAAAAAGTGATGAAACAGGATGATCCACCTGTTCAGGGGCTCCAGTCCACCTGTTCTGGCATTGGAATTGAGATGAATTGAAGCTATTCATGAACTGTCAACTTGAGTTATCTGTCATTGAAGGATATGTGTTTTTATGGAGAAATCAGGTTGCTATCCCATAAGGTATTCATCATGTTATCTTGGCCATCATATATATATATATATACCACATCTGGGAACTGTTCGTATGAAAGCACTGACTAAAAATTATGTCTGGTGCCCTGGAATTGATTTTGATGTTGAAAAGAGTAGCACATGCATGTTACTTGATATAACAACTAAAGGCAGGTCATTTTCCATAGAAAGTGTCCAAGAATCATTGGTCAATAATCAGTGCCATTTTGAAGAACCATTCAAAGGAAAGAACTTCTTGATAGTGGTCGATTTCTTGTCAAAATAATGTTCTTTCCTAGTTCCATCTCAGTTCTTGCCACAATAATCACAGCTCAGTACAAGTTATTTGTAACACAGAAGTTCCCATATTTAGTTATTTTTGATAATCCATCTACACTTATTTCATTTATGTTTAAGGAATTGTTATTTGAGCTGCCACCACCCTTTCACTTCTGAGTATTCTCACGGTGAGGTTGAAAGGATGTCTTTGGATGGATTATTAGAGGGAATTGGCCTAAAAGATATGTACATTTCCCATCACTGAACATGTCATTCCATGGTCAAGAAGAATCAGTGCTTCTAAATAAACATCTCAACTTGTCTTTGCTATCTCCATTTAGACTTAAACACCTATAAGACATCTATAGCTATATCTATAAATGTATGCATCGTATCAGTAGCTATATAGATAGGCACATATATGTACCTAGATCTGTGTGTATATATGTGTATACATATATTATATAAATGTAAACAAATTTAGCTGCAGGCTTGCAAGATACACATCTTTCTAGATATTGTCTTTCTACAGATTCAGGGGGTGCTAGGCATAGTAAGAATCAGATGCCAATACAAAACTTTAAAGTGACTATCTTGCTAACAGAGAGGGGGAAGAATCTTTGTGATGTGGGTGTCATTCCTGAATTAGATGTCTCTGGACAGTCAGAACACACACTTAAAGGAAAAAGTCAAAATTAATTTTTTTCAAAACTAGGAGAAAAAATTAAAAATGAGAAAATGATATTGCACACAATTAAAAGAACAATCCAAACAATTTAAACAAGCTATTAATGCCAAACACAATAAATGGAGGAACACATGGATATTCCACAATAGATCGCATTTTTATAATCTGGACATTTTTCTGAAATGTGTACAGTATCTCACTTTGTTTGATGACTATAAAAATGATTCAATAGAGTAAAACACAGCCTCAAGGATTCTTCAAAAACAGTGTCTTTGATGTGTAAGTAAAATCATGAAAAATACCTTCAAAGAAGTCATAGAAGATATAGTATAAATTTGTTCAGCAGCCCTCTAATTTTTAATATCAATTGAGGCACAAACCAAGGAGCTAAGTTCTTCCCAGAATATTTGCCATTGTTATGAAGGAGGTATAATGCAATGTCCAAGGTGAAGAAGGATCCCTAATAGATAGGGAGGTCCATCAGATGCTCTTGCATTTGGCTGATATTGTACCAATTGCTTCAGACCTCATAATACTGCAGAAATTTCTAAATGATGAACTTTGAGTTTGACTGAATTACTCACACAGGACCAAGGTGATGAAGATAATATTATCCAAACTATCATATACACCAGAAAGGGCAACTTTTAAAGCTTGACCATCATATGTACGCACAAATTATGTATATATGTTTATGTTTCTATGTATACATATTTATTACATATGCAAATACACACATATTTTGGGGAAGATATTTCTAACAGACAATGAATTGAGTCCAGAATTGATTATGAGAAGGAGAGCAAGCTGGATTATTTGGGTAAATTGTAAGGTTCTTTTTAGCACATTCAGGATTCTTAAATATTAAATATCAAGGTTCTTCTGGTGATTTTGTATAGATACAAATCATGCAACACTATAATATTCAAAGAATTAAAGTTGCAGATCACCCTAAAGCAATAAAGAGAGGTACTTTTCTGATGCTGAAAAGAGTCTAAAAGAGTAGCACATGTGGGATACTTGGTATAACAACTAAAGGCAGGAATTTTCTGTGGAAAGTGACAATAATCCATGTTTATTTTAAAGAACCTTCCAAAGGACCTGAGATGAACAGGCTGCAACACTTTACAAATGATGGAATATACAGTAGTGGTATAAAAGACATCATTAGAGAGAGGTATAATTAAATTTAAAAAAAAATGAGTTGTTCACATAGTCAAAGGGATAGTTAATAGACAGACTGCACGTTCCATTTCTGTCAAGAGAATGCAGTGTCTATCCAGAGTCAAGAAAATGCCCTAAAACTGTCTGCTTACCCAACCCTGAGCTGATTATTGCAGCAGGAAGGGATCCCATACTGTGGTCAAAACACACAAACAAATGTACAAAAACTGCTGTAAAGATGACTCCTCTCCCCATCGATACATGGAATCTTTGTACACTTATGGACAATGCAAAATCCAGTAGACATGAAAGACAAACAATTCTTATGGCAACAGCACTCAGCAAGTATCACTTACAAATAGCAGCCCTGAGTGAAACAAGTTTGGTAAATAAATGCCAGTTTATTGAAGTCAGAGCTGGATACATGTTTTTTGGTTGGTATGTTTGTTTTCTGAAGTGACTTCATTGTGAAAATGGGGGAAGTTTTGCAGTCAGAATGGTATGAATCCCCACATGAATGAGGGCACAAATACATTGATATATTGCGCTCTCTCTCACTCTCTCTCTCTGTCTCTCTGTCTCTCTGTCTCTGTCTCTGTCTCTCTGTCTCTCTCTCCCTTTTCCCTCCCTCTCCATCTCTCTGACTCTGATGATATACATTAACAATGTTTAACAATTTCAGAAGCGTTCTTTCAAGGATGATTGGACAAGAAAAAAGCACTAATAAGAAGTAGGGGAAAACCAAAAGCATTACATTTGGAATCAGAAGACCTGAGATTCAGTTTTGGTTCTAACATTTACTAGCTTTGTGACCTAGAATAAATGAATAGCTTGATCTTTCTATAACCCAATATGTGTAAAAATAATTGTCATTCTGCTTCTTATTGACGATCATGTCAAAGGAGAATAACTGAATGTCCTATAGACAAATAGAGAAGAGAATGTCAGTTCTAACATTGTGTCTGACTCAAATCTGTACTGAAGGACAGAATAGTCAAAGAAGGATGGGACAGAGTGATACCTACATGCATCAGAAAAGATATATTAATGAACATAGCTCTCTGTGTTTGGGAGAGAGTTTGTACTAAGGCTTTGTAGATTATAAAATAGCAGTTGGATGTGGCCTTCTAAACATATGATATGTATGTAGAGGGTACAGTGTGTTCAAGTTATTCAAGTCAGTAAGCTTGTTTCCCATTGTTTTAAACATAGTTATGTAGGACAATGAAGTACTAAGATAATTCTAGGTATCTCCACATTGCTCCATGTACCCAGTTAGTCAAGATGGAAGAAAATGTAACATCTTTAAGCAGTATGCAGGATGGAACTCAGCCATTTGCCTATTTTTTTAGGAGCTGGTTGTGTGGTGTTTGGGGGAAGAATTTGGGAGATATAAGTTGCTAAAAATAAAATCTCTCTTGTAAAAATGTTTAAGAAAAATGTTTAAAAGTCAGTAATGATCACATGGTAGGGATCAAAGTTTCCTGTCAGGAGAAAAGAGGAATGATAATCTACTTTGAAATACTTAATATTTGGAGTAGATCCTTGTCCTCTGGGAAAGGAGATTATGTGCTCAAGAGCTAGTATAAGGGAATTTGAAGATCCATTTGATAAAAATGTTAGCTTATGTAAGTTCAGTAATGAGAGAAAACGATATGCAGCAGGCTGGTTAGTTTGGCAGCCTTTGAGGATGGGTCAAAAGATAGTCACAGATATTTCAAAGAGTGAGACAGTTAAAAGTAGGAAAGGAAAAAAAACACTTTCAAGAGGTGTAAGAGAATACTACAAAGAATAGTAAGTTACTAGAACCAAGGGAATACAGACCTAAAGAAAGCAGGTGAAAGACACAGATTAACTGAGGAGCACAAGGTGCAACAATTACCTTAGACATTGAAAGCAAAGTTGTGAAATAGGCACCTGAATTTTCATGTTGTATGGGCTTATCAAATACTAATCTTTTGTAAACATATGATTGAATTTCTGGGAAATCTCTTCTGCTTAATCTATTGCTTTCCCTAAAGCCCTCCCAACCATCATTTATATTTTAACATTATATTCATTTCCAAATATATTATTTCCTCTCCTTTATCCATTGAACCTTTGTTTATAAAAAATGAAAAAATATCCAAAGTCAAGCAACAAACATATAAGTCATGTCTTACAGTGTATGATATTTCATAAATATAGTTTTACAAAGAGGGGATGGAAGTACATTTTCTCAACTCTTCTAGATTCAAGTTTGGTTATTATGATTACTCAGTTTTTGCTTCATTTTGTTACTTTTTTCATTTAAATTATTTCAGTCATTGTGTTATTTGTTTTCCTGGTTCTACTTGCTTCACTCTTTATCATCTGATACTGTTCATATGGTAAGGATTGATTTTTGATTCAACGAAAAGGGATAGTGATGACTGTGGAAAGAGGAGGTAACTAAAGAAGGAAGGGAGAATTTATCAGTATTTGTTAGTAGAAAAGGCTTAACATGGGCATCTATGGAGGTGTAGTTTTTAGTCACTAGATTTGGTCTTACCTATATTCTTTATAGGCAAATAAGGCTTCTAAGTTCCTAAATAGCCTTAAAGAATAGCTTAAAATGTAAATACCCTGTAGCCAATATGAGAAAAATATGTTAACCTTCATGTGCTGCTTAACCAAACACAGACAGAGGAACAGGTAATTTGGGAGTATCGGATGCTGTGACACAATTGGCATTAGAGAAAAGAGATGAGGCATTAACAAATGTGATCACAGGTTCTGGAGAAAAGCGGGACTTGACTTGTACAAGTTATGTGGATGTATGACTTTCTTTATATAAGCTGCTATATCCAGAATTTTAAAAAAATAACATCAAGCTATGCAAATCAAACCGTAGCAAGCTTATTCTAGTAACTTTTAGCTGAAGCCAATGCCGAAGTCTAAAAGTAAAACTTTTAGACAGTTACAATAAAGTTCTAGTCTTATTCATCAAAGAAGGCCAGAGGTGACTTATGGTTCTAGAGTCTTATGCTCATAACTTTCAATCTCTGGTAGGTAGAAAACCCTAAGCATAACCTGGTGATGGTATATTTGCTCTCTGAGGGCCAGCCTAACTAAGTTTGGAAAAGTTCAATACCTGATTTACCAACAAGAGATAAACTATTTTGACCACCTTTACTCATGCAGACTATTGATCTACTGATGAATAAATGTATAAATCATAATCTTTGTTTGCAGGTAAATACACACTAATGTTGTTTGTCCTTTGTTTTTAAAGAAGACAAATGACATCATGGGGTGAAGTTTTTACTTGTTAGTGAATTGGATTTAAGTTGGAAAGAATTGCACAAAGTTGTGATCTTCTCTCTCTCTTCCAGAGTCATCAAAGTCCAGTGACACAACAAAAGTCAGGATGATAGATGATGCTTGGGATGAACTTGGTGTCTTTGATGTCTGACCAATCACTAAGCAATCCATAGCACCTGCTTCATCTGCCTTTATGGCCATTGGAACAAATTATTCTTATCTTCCCATTCTGTAAAGGAAAGTCTTCACATGCTTAGGATAGACATCCCCCTAACTCACCTGTCATTTGCCCTCAACCTGGTTTAACAGTCTGCTGAGATGGTTTATGGGTGTGGCTTCTATGCATGTAACAGATTCTTGGAGTAACAGATGAAAGTTGGATGAATCAGATGGGCTCCAAAGGTGAACGAGTAGTCCAGAAAAAGGCTCCCTAAGCCCTCATACCAGAGGTACCAGTTCCCCTGAACACCCATACTCTGATGTACTAAGTCTTCTGTTAGGCACTGGAAATGCAAAGACAAAAATAAAACACTCTCTGCCATGAAAGACCTTATATTTAATAAAGACTGACAACATGCACATCTACAATTATATGAGCAAATATGTAAAAAACAAATACAAGGCAATTTGGGCAGAGGGTTGAGTGGGGAAGCGGTGGCAACTGTGAGGATTAGGAAAGGCTTGATGTACAGTACTTAAACTGAACTTTGGGGGAAAAAACCCCACCACTACAACCCTCTGCCTCTCTACCCTTATAAACCATTCTCATTTCCCACATGGTGTTTCTCCCAGTAATTTTGTCATATTTGTCCCTCTCTTCCTTTCCCTATCTCTTGTTACTTGAAGCAACAATCTGGAGAATAGAGCACTCTAAAGAAAGGATTGCCACAGTGGGAGCCGGAAGACACAGTGGCAACAAATGCCTAACAGCAAGGAAAGTTGATAAGGATGTGTGCTAGAAGGAGGAGAGGCTACATTGTAAGCCTTAGTGGGGAGCCAGGAGATCTGTGATGCAGCCTCATTCTCTTAGTGTGATTTAACTTCTCTGGCCCTCAGACTTGTCATCTGTGAAACAAAATAGACTCCATGTTTCTTCCAACTCCAAAATTCTAACTCTATGTGAAAGGGAACATTAAAGACAAACTTTGTCTACCTCACAGTTTTTCTGCTGTCATCTTTGCCTCAAATTTTAGATTATGTTGATTTTTAATATCTAGTTATATGCCCTCTGTGGCGGGTAGATGAAGAGGCAATAGTTGCTAATCTACACTGTTTATATGCGGTCATGTATATTTTTAGATAAATATGCAAAGAAATACATGGACATTGTGTTTTACTATCAATTAGCAGTGATTGTTCTGCTCTGTGTAGTACAGTTACTGTTTTCTAAAAGTCATTTTTCATTGGTACTGATTTAGTTGCTCCCCACTTATACTGACCCTTACTATTCAATAGACAGGATCACACTAAAAGTCATTTTTACAATGTTTTCCAATTTGAAAGGTTTTGTTTCCACATCTTTGAACACATTTCAGCTATTCACTAATGTTACCACTTCTGGGAGGTCTAATTGGAGGCAATTATTGCCTGGCTGGTACATCATCATATCAAAATGCCACCTAAATTTTGCTGATTCTTTGCATAGTGGAGAATCTGTGCCTTTTCATTTGCCCAAATTAGAAACTACATTTAGACATGGCACTCAAAAAGGATGTCCATTTTGAATGATTTCTCTAAATGACTATTGTAGCCTATTAAATGAAAATATCATATTTTTCAGTTTGGGGACAAGAAAGGTATAAATTATCTGCTATGTAAAAGGATAGTAGAAATAATAATAATAAATAGCAAACATGTTTATAGCACCTATTATGTTCTAGGCATTGTGCTAAATGCTTAAAAATTTAATATTTTTTATCATTATAACAACCTTGGGAGGTAGATGCTATTATTATGCTCATTAGCAGTTAAGGAAACTGAGGCAAATAGAGATTAAAGTGACTCGTCCCAGGACAAATAGCTCATGGGTGTCTGAGGCTTAAGATCTGAATTCAAGTTTCCCCAGCTCCAGGCCCAGTGATCTATCCACTGAACATTTGTGATTAGAAAAGGAAGCCGACAGGCCCTATTTTAACAGCAAGGATAAAGGATTGGTGAGATGTAGCCAAAAAATATTAATTATCTCCATTTTACATTTGAGAAAATAATCTGAGAGAGATTATGTGAGGTGCCTGGGGTCAAACAACTTGCTAAGGGTCAGAAGCAAGATTTGAACCCAGGCCTTCATGATACCACGTTCAGGAAGCTATGCCCTATGCCTATAACACATGGCTCTCTACAGTGTTGCATGATAGAACTTGGAAAGCCAATGTACTTTACTGCAAATAAAAAACAAAGTCAAACAAGCATAGAAAATGAGACTTCAGGAAAAGTTGAAGAAACCTCACATCAGAGTGAAGGAGAAGATCAAAATTAGTAAACCATTAGAAACTGAGGATCAAGCTGAAAACCAGAAGTCAGGGAGGTGGGGATGACAGTTTGGAGACAAACAAATGGTCAGGAAACAGAGACCCAGGGAAACCAGGAGACAAGACTTACAGTTCTGAAAAAGTCATGGGCCTACGTGGAATTTTTGGGTCAAGACTAGGGCAGAAAACAGAGATATTCCCAGTAAGGGAGAAACAAGAGCAGTATGGAACTGAGGCCAAATCTGTGCCACACAAGAAGTATCTCTTATCCTTCCAGTTGAAGTTGGAATGATCAAGTTTCCTCTGGCTGGGACCAGTAGAGAACCTAGGTAGGAAAGCATTGTTACAGGGAGGCATTCATCATACCCCACAGATCCTGATGCATAGAATGCTGGGAAGTCTAACAAGCCTACCTTACTTATAACCAGGATGAGGGCATGGAAATTACTGAAGCCCAGAATCTAAGTACATGGCTATCCTGTCTATGATCTCCATATTATGATTTTATGCTTAGCCAAGGACAGTGGGGATTGGAGGAAAAATAAAAAAGTTCTTATTTTTAAAACTGGTATCATTAGTTTTATGATCATCTTCATTTCCAAAAGTTTTCTTTCTGCCATCCCTTACACATCAAGCCATTCCTTGTAAAAAGGAATCAAGTACCCCTATTGATAAATGGGCAAAGGATATGAACAGGCAATTTTCAGAGGTAGAAATTAAAGATATCTTTAAGCATATGGAAAAATGCTCTAAATCACTATTGATTTGAGAAATACAAATCAAAACAACTTTGAGGTACCACATCTCACCA